>JAQFYZ010000076.1:0-78919 GCA_034695085.1 Cylindroiulus punctatus
AAGTAAGCCCATCTCACCTGCAATGTTATACATTTTATCGATTTTATTCAGAAAATTTAGTTTATTTACAATGATTTACCTAATATTGATGATTTATTAAATTTATAGGGATACCAGTGATGTAGTGAACCAGAGATACGACATTTATAAACGTTCGTTCTAATTTTATAGAAGAAGTATGACATGAATATCGGTACGTTATACATGTATACAGCTTATGAGGCAACGTTCGTATTTCATAACATTTTTTCATTCGTGAACGCTGAAGCAATCGACATTTCAAAATTCCCGCCTTGATGTGTTGTCAGCTTTCATGTGACATCCAAATGTTGTCCCCACTTCCAGAAGTTGGAATACATTTATTTTTATGATTTTTGAATTGAACTATTTTCATGGAAATAAATCGGAATTTGTCTTGCTGCGGTCAGCGTTTAGCAATTACAATTTGATTAATCCATTATATCGGCACTGTTTACCCCTGGGCTACTTTTGGTATAGAACTTGGGCATGTCGATCTGGCAACACTAATCTAGTTTTCACAAAAACAGTCCGCCTGTAATTTCCTTGAAGACAGTTGCGTTGTTTATGTTTATTTTTACCCCGGTTTTATTTATCATAACGTTATTTTTTAGATAATCGTGAATTACTCAGCTATAATGGACGTTGATCAAGGTAAGGCAGGTTAAGTACCCAATACGTGTCGCCTACAAGTATACGTTCTATCTGTGAAATACAGTAAATGTTCAGTATGCTTCGATTTTATTTCGTGCAGTTCTGGTTAGTAACTTATTCTCGCAAAACGTTCTCTAATATGTATTTCGTATTTCAGAAGATAGAATTGCAAGCCCTTCCAGCCCGCAAGATGATGTGATTGGCCGTGTGAGTATAAACGTTATGGCACCATTCAGACGTACAGTACATGTAGCAATAAATACCAACTGCAGTATGCCTACTCTGGTTTGTGCTATTCAGTGAACAGCTTAAACAATTGATCCATGTACACTATTGTATACATGCCCATGTAGGGATTTGAACTAAACTTCCTGATTTGAACTAAACATGTCTGTTGAAATTGTGCTTTTCTTTGAAACAATCAAGTAAGTATGGTATAAATTTTGTGTCGATTTAAGAATGAAGAAGAGGAGGAAAATGTTTCCAGGCACAGCAATTCAACTAATAACAGGTAAATAGAAATATAGAAAAACAATCCTATCCTCTTCTCTAAGGGAATGGGGATCTCACGATTTATTTTTAATTCGCCATATTCTTATTTTCATAAAAGCGATGATGAAAATGATAATGAAGGCGGTCACAGTGAAGGCGAAAACGATGAGGAAAGACAGAGTGGGGATGAAAGGGCAGGAAGCCCTGTACAAGAATCTGACCATAGCGATGAGGAGCAAAAAAGCGAAAATGAGGGCAGTGGGGATGAAAACCAGGAAGAAGGAGGCAATGAAAGCGAAGATGAAGACAAAGGTGCCCAGTCTGAGGAGGAGGAGGAACAAGCTGCTCAATCGGATGAAGAACAGCAGGCTGTCAAATCTGATGATGAAGAACAGGCTGCACAATCTGATGAAGAAGAACAAGCTGCGCAATCTGATGAAGAAGAACAAGCTGCGCAGTCAGGAAACGAAGACAATGCTGCGGCTTCAGATGAAGAGCAGAATGAAGCACAATCTGACGAAGAAGAAAAGGCTGCTCAATCAGAAGATGAGGATGAAAAGGCTGCACAATCTGACGAAGAAGAAAAGGCTGCTCAATCAGAAGATGAAGATGAAAAGGCTGCTCAATCAGAAGATGAAGAAAAGGCTAACCAGTCAGAAGATGAAGAAAAGGCTAACCAATCAGAAGAGGAAGAAAAAGCTGGTCAGTCAGAGGGAGAGGAAATGGCAACCCAGTCTGATGAAGAGGGAGAAAAGGCAGAAAACTCAGATGAGGAGGATAAAGCTGCCCAGTCTGATGAGGAAGGGCAAGCAAACCGTTCTGGGTCAGATAATGAAAATGATGGCAATGAGTCAGATAATGATCATAAAAGTAACCACTCTGAAGATGAGGACGATCATAAAAGTAATCATTCGGGTGATGGTGGGAGAGAAGAAAAGTCAGATGATGCAAGTGGAGACGAATTACATGTGGATGAAAGGGAAGAAAACTCAGATAAAGGGGAAAAGATGGAGGTGGATGGTAGTGATGATGAAAATGACGAGAAAAAGAACGGTACATTCACAAGTTTTTCTACATCTTTTCTATGTAGAAACACGATGTATTTATTTTGTAAAGTTTTTACCATTTCAGATAGTGATGACGACCAGAAGGCTAAAAATGAAAGCGATAATGAAGATAAGGCTGATGATGACGATAAGTCAGTATTTGTTATAGGCAACCATTATAAAAAATATTGCACATTATTAAATACATTTAGTTGTGTATTTAGAACTAGTAACTTAAATGATAATTGAATCATCTTTAATGTAGAGATGAGAAATCTGGCGATGAGGACGAGGGTGAACAAAAGAATGACAGCAGCAGTGAGGATGAGTTAGTAACTTAATTTATCTATCAAAAGTTGGGAATAGATGATTTGGGCAGTATCGCATGACATTTAAATCATTTCATTATTAGGGATGTGGGGCACGTGAAGAAGTTGGTCGAAGATATCTTCGGGGAAAGCGATGATGAAGATGACGATTTTGAGGTAAGTGCAGGAAAAACACTCTCAAGATGCTAGTGAGGTATTTTTCAACAGTCTGTTGACTTGCAGGGCTTCGATGAAGATGAAGTTAAGAAAACAAAAAAAGGAAAGAAGAAAGCTGCAGTTATTTCAGATAGTGAAGGTGAGGATAATGATAAAGAGAAAGCTGACAAGAAGGAGGATGCTGGAAGTGATGAGGACAATGAAGAAAAAAATGATGAAGATAATGCTGAGCAGCATGAAGAGGCCACGGGCGAAGAACCAGCTGTGGCAGAGATTTTACCCGACCTTTCAGATGACGATGATGATGATGACATCAGGAAAAGTGGGAAAAAGTACGTAATGAGCATTAAAACTAATGTAAAGCGCAAGCCTCCTTGGGAGTACATACACAGTATGTGGCAAGAACTTCTACTTGGCGTTCTTAATTTGATACCCAATGTATGATTTTACAAATTATAGTGACGGATCATTTGTTTCCGATTTTGAGGTAATGTTACAACGTAAGAAAGAGGAGAACAGTTACCGACGCCGAAAAAGGAAAGACGTAGACATAATAAATGATAACGACGATTTGATAGCAGATTTACTCACGCAGATGAAGCAGGCTGCTGAGGTAAGTAAATGTTTTCGACTTAATTTTCTATTTCTTTGGGTGTTGCACGTGCATAAATTTTAGCGTGCTTTTGTTTCAGGATGATCGTGATTTGAATCGTAATCGAAAAGCTGCCACCAAAAAGTTAAAGTTATTACCATTAGTCCAAGCTCATTTGAGAAAACAGGATCTCAAGGTGGCGTTTTTAGATCAAGGCGTTTTAAGTGTACTCACTGACTGGTTGGCCCCACTCCCGGATCGCAGTCTGCCGCATTTACAAATTAGAGAAGCTATGCTTAAGCTACTGCATGAGGTAAATGAAATTTACAGCCTTTATTCACATTTTGTATCTGTTCTTGTAACAACTTTTATTATTTATCTAGTTTCCTCCAGTTGATAGAAGTCTATTAAAATCAAGTGGCATCGGAAAAGCGATTATGTATTTATATAAGCACCCCAAGGAAATTAAAACCAACCGTGAACGGGCGGGAAAGCTGATTAATGAATGGTCTAGGCCAATTTTCAATGTAAGCGCCAATTTCAAAAGTATTTCAAGGGAAGAGCGAGAACAACGGGACTTTGAGAACATGCCAAAAAAGATGCGACTTAGGTGGGTTCAGCTGCAATACTTTCTCAAGACGCCCTTAATAAATTGCGCAGGTCTTTGTTGGTCAGTCAAATTTGATTCGTTTTATTTTTCATGATGAAGTCTCGAAGAAAGTAGTACTTCAAAATCTCAGGATTTGGTTAGATCAATTACCGGCGAAGATAAGGCTCTGAGGCCTGGTGATCCGGGTTGGATTGCAAGAGCGCGTGTCCCTCTGCCATCAACGAAAGATTACGTCGTGAGACCTAAATGGAATGTTGATACAGAATTTGTCAGGGTAAGAAATACTTATTTCATTGCTTGCATTTCATTGATTTGATGTTGGCAAGAATCCATATACGTTTTACGGAAGAATCATATGCCTGGCCCTAACAAAATATAGAATATTATTTTAAGACTTGGTTTATCAGTATATATATCATGCCATGGAAGATGTTCTTGGTTATTTGCGTAAACTAGTGTATGGCATGATACAACACCATGCACCTACTCTCAGATTACCAATGTCCAATTTTTTCCACTTGCAACACGGTTTTCTAGGGAGGAAGCAAAAAAGCTGCGAGTCGTTTGGACAAGCACATGCGAGCTTTGGCTGAACGGAAAAGACTGAACAAATCGCAGCGTGCTATTCAAATTAGCATTGAAGGAAGGCGAATGGCACTATAATGTTAAGAATATAAACGTTTTTGCATATTTTTCTTAAATATGGTGTAGTTCAATGTGAAATATGATACATGTAGTTGCACATGAAGTTAATGCGCAATTGTGTATTTCCTTTTGTATATATCTGTCTGCCACATTTGTAATGAAATTAAAAGATGGATTTCCATGTTAAGGGGTTCTATTCAGTTAACAGCATTTTACGGAAGTAAATTTCAGTTAGTGGGTGTTAGTTCCATCAGTGGGTGAGGATCCCATCTGATGCCATCAGTGTAGCCATTTTTTCTGGGTCCACTTTGACAGCATTTTTTATACTATGGATAACACATTATTTGCATTGTAAATATATATATATATATAGCTCTGCCACGTTGATTAGGTGTACATGCAGAGCTTAATATACATGAGGCCTGTTG
Organism: Cylindroiulus punctatus; assembly: GCA_034695085.1. Lineage (NCBI taxonomy): Eukaryota > Metazoa > Arthropoda > Diplopoda > Julida > Julidae > Cylindroiulus > Cylindroiulus punctatus. The sequence continues at coordinate 4,971 of JAQFYZ010000076.1, forward strand.
CCTAACGTTAGAACTTGCGGGTTGGGTTTAACAGGATCGAAAGGTTCACAACTTTCAAGTTCAGAGACAGTTCAGAGTGCATTGTGCCAAGCATGTGTTAAACTCTTCATGTAAACCTAGGCCATGATTCAGTACTGAAATATGTCTGAGATGATATATTGAGTTGTGGCAGTGTATTTATTCAAAAAAATAAGTACTTGACAGGTGATAAGCATTTAAATATAGGTTTTGTAAACCTAGATATTGGCTGTATCACATTAATATTTACTAACAAAAAATTCAGACGGTTGCCATGAAACCGTAGAATTAACCAATAATTTACATTTTGTTGAAGGTTGTTGGCATTTTCTGCTTTGTCGGCATTTTTTACCTCAATCTTCTAAAAAAGGATTTAAAGGATTGAAGGATTTATTTTATTGTTGCACAACAATCGACATTGTTTTTCATGCAGTAATCTAAAATCTACCTTTTGTACTGAGGAATAATGTAATAATGCCAAAATTTAGCACTTTGGAAGATCTACATATTTTTCCAAAAAAAAAAAAAATTGTCAATTTTCTGAGAAATTTACCCCTGAACTGTGAAATCATCAAGGGTATTAATGTTTGCTTCAATTGCGTGGACTATGGCATTGGAAGCATGGTTTGCTTCCTGGCCAACAGTACTTTGCCTTCCTTTTTTGTTTGGCAGTCTTCCATGCATCTCTTTATCTAAGCCACTCCACTTTATTTCTGCTCTGGAAAATGAACCTTTCCAGCCTTGAACAAATGCTTAGCATCTTTGACACTATGAGTTCTTCCCACCTTTGTTTTGTTGTAAAAGTCTGAATACCTCGCTGCTAATAATCGCCATGGAAACGTCAACGAAATTTATTACAATTGGTGATTCGAATTCCGAAAATGAACAGACAAAATATCAAGTTATCATCATAGGAGCTGGTATCAGTGGTAAGTATACTCGGCGCTGATTTTTGTATAATCATGAAAATTACCATATTCATAATGCAATTAATATGATGTATTTTCACAATTTTTCCAGGACTTTCAGCTGCTAAGTGGCTGCAAGACTGGGGTGTTGATAGTGTATTGGTTCTTGAAGCTCGTGATCGTGTTGGTGGACGTACCTTTACCAAACGGGTATGAATTTTTAAAATTTGGATTTCAAAATTCATTTATAGGCTATATCATTTAGTTGCTGTTTTCCATTGGTGTTACTTTGCATGCATTATAGGACCCTAATCTGCGGTATGTGGACATTGGAGGCGCCTATGTAGGTCCATCTCAGAATCACGTCTTACGGATGGCCAAGGATCTGAAGATCGATACCTACAAAGTCAATGAAGAAGAGAAACTAATATATTTCAGCGAAAAGGTAGTTTATACATGTGTGATTATTATTTTTGTTGTAATTTTTAGTGTTCCATCATGTGATTAGGAAAGAAAAGGGGTGACTAGCCCAATTTCCTTAATTAAAAAAAATGTCCACAAATTTTATGTCCCATTCCATCTGGTCCCGAGAGAAAACAGTAATTTTTTTCAAAATTATTTAAAATAACGTGAATCACATTTATCATCAGAAGAAATAGTCTCGCTGATTTTTTTAGCATGGAAGAATACTTCATTCTCGTGATGCGCTACCATCTTTCTGGAACCCATTGAACAACATGGATTTGAACAACTTTTTCAGAACTGTGGACGAACTTGGAAAAGAGGTAATTAATAAGCTTATGTTGTTTTAATTAATGTTACCTAAAGCTTCAATTGCAAATATTTTAATCTCAGAATGTTAAAATGTAATAAGGTTTTTTATTTCACTGTCACTTAAAGTTACCACTTGTGGTAACTCTGACAGTGAAATAAAAAACCTTATTACGTTATAATATACCTGTCACGGAGAAAAAGATGTCATTCCTTTCTTTAATCAGAATGTTAAAATTTATTTTTTGTCAGATTCCAAGCGATTGTCCCTGGAAAGCCCCACATGCCGAAGAATGGGATAAAATGTCTGTTCGGGAATTTGGGCAGAAACATCTTTATTCTAAGTAATGTATATTTATTGTAGAAAGGGCATGCAAATTGACATCACATCAATCGTTATGTAATCTTCCGTTTTCAGGGCCACGCGTGAAATGCTCGAGGCGTTGTGTTCTGCTTTTGTAGCCTGTGAAGCGTACGAGTCATCGTTGTTATGGTTTTTATGGTATATAAAAATAAGTTATGGCACCAGAGTCATATTTTCCACCACTAATGGAGGTCAAGAACGAAAATTTATTGGCGGCTCACAGCAAATAAGTGAAAGGCTAGCAGGTCTCCTTGGTCGTAAGTTCCTATTTTTAGTTTTCATTTCATTTATTTTGATTTTGTAATGGATATACTGTACTGCTTTTTACTATATAGGCTATTTATGTGTTGAATATACGTGTACGTGAATTGCAAATTTATTTTCCTTCTATTTTGTTCCAGCTCCCTATTTAACCAAATTATTTGGGTAAATTGTCTGGTTTCACAAAAACGAATTTTCTGGAACTATTTTTTTCAGAAAAAGATAAGGCTATAATTGTCCAAATGCCTTCTCGTATAAAATTCACGAAGACTACAATATATTTTACCTGAAATCCTAAGAAATCCGAAGCATTTTTATGTTGAAAGTATTTTCCCCATACTTTCATAAAATCATCTACAATAGGTCCAAATCTGTGACAGTGTCATCCATCTGCTTAAATTATGTTTTCAGAGAAAGTGGTTCTGAATAAGCCGGTTAATGAGATAGATCAACGAGGAGAAACTGTGTTTGTCAGTACGTTGGATGGCAATGAATATGAGGTACAGTATTTTCACAATGGATGTGTTCGCATAACCGAAATTTTAAATAATACATACCTTTTTTGCATTTCAAGGCAAATCGTGTCATTTTGGCCATACCTCCTGCGCTGCAGATGAGAATTCATTTTAGTCCACCTCTACCTGCTTTGAGAAATCAAATGATTCAGCGTGTTCCAATGGGCAGCGTCATTAAAGTAATCTTGTACTATAAGAAGAATTTTTGGAGAGGAAAGGGGATGTGCGGCACGTCTTTTGTAATGGGAGGAGACGATTATCCCGTTGTTTACACTTTCGATGACACCAAACCTGACGGAAGCAATCCCGCGATTATCGGCTTCATTGCTGGCGATAAAGCCCGGAGGTGGACACCGCACACCCCTGAAGAACGGAAAAACGCAATTGCGAAAAGTTATGCTAAAATTTTTGACTCGCCAGAGGCTCTAGAGGTAGGAATGGTTTTAAATAATTTAAATGCGGTATTTGTAAAGAGTTTGGTTTATGGTAAGCCTTGTCGCCCCCTTTTATATTGATGTGATGATAACCTGTTCGCACTATAGGGAAATTGCATGACTCCTAGAAACGCAAATAGTGTTTTATTCAGCAAGAATATGACTATTGAAATATCTTAACAATAATGTTGCATTCCATTCTTGCACCATGATTTTGTTGTACCTACCCGGTGATACGTGATAGCGTTCGTTGATTCAAAAAAAAAGTATAAGTACTCGACTTCATTTTAAGCCCACAAAAACTGTGCAAGTTCCCTGTTTGGAAATTCACTTGGCTTTACCATAATTCATCTAAATCTGGCAACTGTATAGAGTACTATTGTTTTTATAATTTATTTCGCAGCCAATCCATTATGAGGAATATAATTGGATGGCTGAACAGTATTCCGGAGGTTGCTACACTGCAACGTTTCCACCAGGATGTTTCACTACGTATGGGCAGTAAGTATGTTTTAATATGATACACCTATTGTAAAGATCGGAGACAGTGTTTTTCAAGTGTAACCGGAGTATTTATGACTGTGCTAGAGTTCTCCGAGAGCAGATTGACAAACTGTATTTTGCTGGCACGGAAACCTCTACCATCTGGTCTGGTTATATGGAGGGAGCTATCGCAGCTGGCGAAAGGGCTGCCCGTGAAGTTCTCCATGCCATGGGAAAAATCAGCAAAGGTCAAATCTGGCGAGAAGAGCCCGAATCAAAGGTAAATTGAGCCGTCATTTTTGATTAACAGAAATTTATGGCTTGGTCAAGGCCTCGTACTCTTGCCTAGAAGGCCTTGAATTCACTCTTAAGCTTTTTTGTACATTATGACGCCATATAAGCCATGTCATGTTTTCCCCCATGTGTAGGATGTTCCGCTGTTACCCATTGTAACCACCTTTCGAGAACGTAATTTGCCGTCTCCTCGTGGATTCATGAGACTGCTTTCGTTCGGCGCTATACTGACTGCTGTGGCGACGTCACTTATGGTATTCAATAAGCATTATAGGATGCTGCGTTAATTTTAATTTTCACAATTGCATTTATGTCTGCAAATGATGTGTAAAAAGGGGGCGTAGCTCTAAACTGCCTTAATTGTTTCAAATACATAAACATTGGGAGAATTCAACAGCTATGTCCACCATGTAAAATTTTTGGAACTTATTTTGGATTTTTAAAATCGATTCTAACTGCTAAATACATGGTTTGCCTCGTTGAAATAATGCGAGCATAGCATTCTACAGGATACACAATTTATATAGCTTGAACTCGCTCTTCGGCTATATATTGATGAATAATTGACATTGTGAAGTTGTTAATACTCTGAAAGTTTTGCCTGCCTATTGGATTCTGATGATCACAGTTGATTTTCACGTTTCCGTTGCCTTATCAAGACTAGCTGAGGTTAATTTTAGTTCTTAATTTTCTCTCTATCAGCACCCTGCTACTTGAAGCGTTCTGTCACTCAATATGTTAACCACCAAAGTTTAGTTAATAAAAAAATGTCCTACTGACCAAAGGCCCATGGATTGCAAGCTTTTTTAAGTTCATCAAGTTTTGTACTAATAATTAGGCTACAGGTACCTCTTCCGCATCTCAGTTGATCTGTTATTATGAAACAAAAAAAGTACATGTATTTCAGAACAATTGTTTGACCTCGTTTCAAGGTTTTGTTGACTTATGATTTTTTATAGGTGACAGCGTACCGAGTGATGTAATTAATTTGTGTTAATCATCTGTTGACATATTTGTTCTATTAAACAAGGCCGGCACTCGTCCGTGTTTGTACAAGTGTGCATGCCAGCCATCATCCTCGTGAGAAACTTAACCTGAACGAAGTATTTATCGACAAGCCTCCGACTGCGATAATTTGACCAGTGTTTTCTCTATATCTGTTTGCCATTTTTTTGAAATAATTAATTGCGATTTCTCTCATGGAGTTTGAAAATTCACCGAGTCGGTTTAAGGTCGTCATAATAGGAGCTGGCTTAAGTGGTGAGTAATTTCCTATTTTTTTTGTGATTGTATATTGAAGAATCGTGTTTTTAACATATGGTTGTGATGTAGTATAGTGTTGATTTTATTTTCGTCATAAATGGCCCAAGACAATTTTTCTCAAAAATGCTGCTATTGATCTAGGACTATCTGCTGCTAAATGGCTCCAGGACTGGGGAGTACACAGTTACGTGGTTCTCGAAGCTCGAGATCGGGTTGGTGGACGTACCCTGACTAAAAAGGTAATATCACTGTTATTACAATTATTTATTTTGACTTTGTTTTATTTGATTTTTTGTTCGTTGTTTGCAGGATCCTAACATAAACCATGTAGATTTAGGAGCTGCTTATGTTGGCCCGAGTCAAAATCATGTGTTGCGCTTGGCCAATGAATTGGGTGTTGATACTTATAAGGTCAATGAGGAAAAGAAAGTCATTTATTTTAGGGAAAATGTGAGTTTTATTATTGCCACTCGTTAAAACAGTGCATGCAGTTCTGATCAGTATTTTACATATTGTGATAATTTATAGGGTGGAAGGATACTTTATCACACAGATGATCTTCCATTTTTTTGGAACCCCTTGGTATATCTGGATCTGAATCACATCTTCCGCACAATTGATAAGTTGGGCAAAGAAGTTCGTATTTTGCGATTAATTTTTCACCACCATAATGAGAAAAGTTGATGCAGCCATAGTGTTCGTGCCTTTTTATTATTCTTCTCAAACAAATATTATGGTATATCAGGTTCCTTGCGATTGCCCTTGGAAAGCTCCACATGCTCAAGAGTGGGATCAGATGACCGTTAAGGAATTTGGTGAAAAGTACCTTTTTACCAAGTAAGCTTTTCCACCCTCGTAAGTTGCTTGTTCAAAATGAGACGTTTTTTTTTTAATTTTAATGAAAGCAATTCAATCGTGATATCCACAGAGCCGCAAAAGATTACCTTCAATCGCTTTGCACCGCATTTATTGCCAACGATGCGTACGAGTCCTCGTTTTTGTGGTTTTTGTGGTACGTCAAGAATTGTCAAGGCACGAAAAGAATGATGTCAACGAAGAATGGCGCGGAAGAAAGGAAATGCTTAGGTGGAACGCAACAGCTTTCCATAAAACTTGCAGCCACTCTAAGGGGTATGTCGATGCATTTTTTACAAATGACGATGAAAAGTGGTTTAGACGAGAAGTGCATCATTTTTAGGAGAAGTCGTATTCAACAAGCCAGTTTGCAGTATTGACCAAAGTGAACAATCCGTGCTTATCAGCACTTTGGATGGCACCAAGTTTCAGGTATGTTGATGTTGTTATACCACATCTTTGTCCAGAACCATTGTGATCAACATTAATTGCAATTCCAGGCAGATTATGTCATTTTGGCCATCCCACCTGCATTGCAAATGAGAATCCATTTCAACCCACCTCTTCCAACCTTGAGGAATCAGTTGATTCAACGCGTTCCCATGGGAAGCGTCTGGAAAGTATTCATGTATTACGAAACTAATTTCTGGAGGAAAAAGGGAATGTGCGGTACAATGTTGGCAGTTGGAGGCGATGATTATCCGGTGGTTTCCACGCTTGATGATACCAAGTCAGACGGCAGCTTTCCGGCACTTGTTGGCTTCGTCACTGGCGACAAAGCGCGGAAGTTTGCCCAAAGAACGGAGGAGGAACGAAAAGCTCTTATAGCCAACAGCTATTCTAAGATTTTCAATTGCAAAGAGGCATTGAAGGTAAGCATACTTTATGTTAAAGATGTCCACCATGTAAAAGACTTCGAAACATTTTTTTGGTTTTTAAAACGATTCTAGTTGTAGAATGAATCATATAGTTTTACAACATAAAACTATCGCAGAAAAAAAAAACTCCCACCAATGCTGACCAAAAAAAACTGTTTTGTAAAACGGATCAAAAATAATGTATTATATTCGGAATAGTAACGCTAGAGTGACTCGTACCACGCAATAGGCAAAATTTTCTGCAAAAATGGTTCTAAAATGTCAAGTGATTACAACAATTTTAACAACCCCACGACTTCATCATAATTACTCATAAGGCTGACAATGTTAAACAATTTTTTTAACAGTTAGAATTGTTTTTAAAACCCGAAAATATGTTCCCAAATTTTGTACATTATGGACATTTAGTAATTCATGAACTCGCTCTTAATACCTATAAAAAATAATTGCATTTCATGTAGCCAATTCATTACGAGGAGCAAAACTGGATGGCCGAAGCATACTCGGGTGGCGGTTACACTGCCGTATATCCTCCGGGTACTTTCACCATGTATGGAAAGTAAGCAACAATTGGATTATTCTCGCATAACGCGATCGAGCAAACCAAGGTTACTTTTACTTTTTTATTGATAAAAATTTTGCTTATCACTAGAGCCCTTCGTGAGCCAATCCATAGAGTGTACTTGGCCGGCACGGAAACTTCCATAATATGGTCGGGATACATGGATGGTGCTATCGCTGCTGGCGAAAGGGCGGCCAGGGAAATTCTTCATGCCATGGGGAAAATTAACAAACATGACATTTGGCGAGAAGAACCAGAATCGAAGGTTAGTCAAGATTTTGTAAACATTTCGTTTCATGTGGGTACGTAACCTCAAAACATAATTGCAAAATTTACCATCCATGCACTGCGAGTTATAAAAGTCAAGTTTTTTGTTTGTCCAATATGGATCAACAGTAAAGGCCTAGTAGAATAAGTTGTTGACAAGCTGTTTCAACAGTGGAATATTTGTTTTTGGTTTGTAGGATGTGCCTGCACTGCCGATCGAAATCTCATTTTGGGAACGCCATTTGCCCTCTGCTACTGGTTTCATAAAATCCGCGTCATTTGGCACTGTATTGATGGCAATCTTGTCATCATGTTTCATTTACAACAAACGTATTAGGATGCAGCAGTAATTTATTATAAATTAGTGCAAATATTAGTGCTAGCTCTGTTCACTCGGGTGGGGGGATAACCCCTTAAAATTGTTCACTTTGGCAGTCTTTGAGCTGGTTTTTGGAAATTTCCTTAGGTTCCTACGTGCAGTTTTCTCGAGACACGCAGAAATACAAATTTTCATGAAAAAGAATTTCAAACCTTGTCTTTCGAAATGATTTACTTTCCGAAACTTTATTGATGAATATTTACTAAATAAGGGTATTTTTTCCATGTAAAAAAATTGAAATAAGAAAATGTTCCACATTGCCAAGGAAACTAAACCTAATGACGGAATACAGTGTATTTCAATGATAAAACGTGAGTTTTAATTGTCGAGCATAAATCTGCATATTATTTTTAAAAATGCAGATTTGTAATTAGTATTAGATCTGCTGATAAATTAAATTTTATCCAGTGGATATGAAAACCTGTTTGTTTTAATCTGAGGCTGGTGTGTCGGCACCACGCCTGGGATTAACGACCTCAGATTCATGATGAGCATGCTACAGTTATTTTAAGAAAAAGTCTTTCTAAAGTAGGGTAGTACAACTATTTGGGTGCAGTTTGGCAAAAAAAAGTCAAAGTTGCAAATGAAAGTGTTGATATATTCAAACAATTAGCAGTTTGTTCAGTACACATAAATATGCTAATAGTTAGACACTGTCAGCACAGTATCTTAATTTTTGAAAGGTAAGATTTTCCAACTGATCTTAGAATTTCAAATATTTTTTTTTAATTAGAAAATAATTCTGAATAATTTTGAATAATAATTCTGGACTTTATCCAGACATTTTTATTTTAGGCACATGTTTCCTAAACCAGAAAGCTGAATGAAAAATAAATTTCAATAATATTTTTGATTTCCTGACACGATCACGAACATATTGAATATACATGTACCTGCAGAAACCCGTTCTTATATGTTTTATGATCAATTAAATATTGGAGCGTGATTGATAGATTTTCCCACCCGTGGTTTACAGCTAAGCTAAGGTTGTCTGGTGGGGTGTACTGTGTTATTTTGAGCACGTTTACTTTTGGAAATCTGCCATGCAGTTTCCGATTATTATTTGAGGAGAACGAAGGTTGATTCTTAGATTTTGTTTATTCGCAGTTTGAATTTTAATTAGACTACTAGCTGGGAACGTTGTTTGAATTTATCTTTCTTTAGACTTAATTAATTGGAAAAATGGATTCAGTTGATTATGAAGAAAAATTTGATGTTATCATAATAGGAGCTGGATTGAGCGGTAAGCAAATGGTAGATTTTGAAATTTTATGGCAAGGCAATTGTAATTGTTTTTAGTGATGTCTCGTTACTCATGTACAAACGTTTTGGCATTCAAAAATCTTAAGCTAATTGCATAGTAGTATGAGAATCTTGGTCAAAACAAGATATTTTTTTATGATAACGATTGAGAATTGAAAATGAAATAAGAAAGAAATTTATATCAGTCTTTTGAGAACTAAATTTTATATATTTCTTTATTTTGATGGAAAAAAACTCGTTTTACAGAATTTGGCATCGCTGTGATGTCTTGAAATCATAAAATTTTGAATATTTTTCTCCTGAAATGAAATTTCTTCTGCTTGGACATAGAAAAAAATATCAAAATTCTTATAAATTAAATTGCTTCCGAGATGATTTCATTGCATATCCACTTTTAAATTGTACAGCAATGCAATTACATTTTCAACTTGTTTATATTCTTAATAGGACTCACTGCTGCCAAAAGGTTACGAGAATACGATGTAAACGTTCTCGTTTTAGAAGCAAATAATCGACCAGGAGGCCGAACTTTCTCTGTAAAAGTCAGATCACTTTTAGAATTTACCTTTTCTTGTTTATACTGTGTATGACAACATTAATTTTAATATAAAATATTTTAACTTTTTTTAGAATCCCAATGTCGATTATGTCGACTATGGAGGTTCGTATGTTGGTGGTGCTCAGCATCACCTTATCGCATTAGCCAAGGAACTAGACGTTGAAACATACGTCATAAATGAGCAACTACCGACCGTTTATTTCAGCGAAACGGTGAATTTCTATTTCTTGTAGTTTGCTTTCCAACCTTAAAAACTTCATCGAATTCAACAAGTTTTTGCACAATCCAGCTTTAGTCAACACCCTTGTGTTATTTTATTTATTTTGTTAAGCACTACGGAGTTAATTTTGTCTTTATCCATTTAAGGCTGGTCGGCAAATTTATTTCAAGGCCAATCGTCCAAAATTCGGGAATCCAATTGTAGAAATGGATATAAATCATCTGTTCCGTACCATGGATGTTCTAATGCAACAGGTTTGTAAAATGTGTTTACGTAAGAAAACTGTTAGCAAATTGTCTGATTTCATGATATTCCACGCTAGATCCCATCAGATTCTCCGTGGAATGCACCCAAAGTGAAAGAATTGGATGAAATGACAGTGAGGATGTTTGGCGAAAAATATCTATGGACAAAGTAGGGTCGATATCTCTGTTTTTGATATTTTTCATTCATTTTCAACTGCATTACTCAATACTGTTTGCAGAGCCGCTAAGGACTTGTTGGAAACTCTTTGCGAGGCCTTCACGGGCAGCAGCGCTTACGAATCATCGCTTCTGTGGTTTTTATGGTATGCGAAACTAAGCAATGCAACCAGAAGGATATTTTTCTCCACCGGTGGGGCACCAGAGGAGAAATTTTTAGGTGGAAGCCAACTGCTTAGTGACAGACTCGCAGAACAACTTGGAAGTGCGTAATTTTTTAAATCTTACTCAATGTAGCTAAAATAATCTAGGCATAAAAAGTCGATGTCCTTCATTTAAAATTCCCGAAATTGAACAAAATGTGGTTTTAAGATAATTCAACATACAGCAATGAAGTCATTATGCATAACTAATTCCAGAGAACATTTTGCTGAATAAACCTGTCTGTGAAATCATTCAAAGAAAACATAGCACTCTTGTTGGCACGTTAGATGGGTCTGAATACGAGGTAGCTCGATATAACTGTTTATTTGTGCACGAACAGACATTACTCACTTATCTGATATTTCATATCCATTATTTTAGGCAAATTATGTTATTCTTGCAATTCCACCTACTCTGCATATGAAAATTCACTTCAGCCCTGCACTCCCACCCCTCCGGCACCAACTGATCGAAAAATCCCCAATGGGATGCACGTTCAAAATTCACGTTTACTACAAAAAACCTTTCTGGCGTTCAAAAGGCTTGTGCGGAGCCTCGTTTGTGGTGTGTCGAAGCGAGGAACACCCAGTTTGCTATACCATGGACGACACCAAACCTGACGGATCCTTTCCTGCTATCACAGGCTTCATCGTCGGAGATAATGCCCGAAAAATGTGCAGATTCACCAAAGAGGAACGGAAAAATGTAATAACGAGGAGCTTTGCAAGGATTTTTGATTCCAATGAAGCCTTGGAGGTATCTACTTGTATACTATTAACGGCGTAATAACGACGTAAACCCATTCTCATATATTTTATCCAATTTTACACAGCCTTGCCACTACGAAGAATATAACTGGATGGAAAATCAATATTCTGGTGGCGGCTATGGTGTGATGTTCCCACCTGGTTGTCTGTCGATGTGTGGCAGGTGCTGGATCTGCTTTATCGTACCATTCAATTTTAGAATTAGGCTCGACGGAATCCGACTGAACTGCTATTTTTTCCCATTTTAAGTGTCTTGAGGAAGCCAATTGGTAAATTGCATTTTGCTGGCACCGAAACAGCAACCTTATGGCTCGGGTACATGGAAGGAGCGATTATTGCTGGGAACCGTGCAGCAGACGAGATACTGCAAGCCTTGGGATGCATTTCAGAAAGTAAAAGTTTGCAAACAGATATTGAAGATAAAGTAAGTGTATACACAGCATGCATCTAGCTCGTCATGAAATGCTTACATTGTATATATTTACTTATTAACAAAAACAATGTTTTAGGAAATCTCCGTGCAACGACTGACGTTTTGGGAGAAGTATTTGCCTTCCGTTGGAGGATTTTATAAATTTGTAGGATTGGGCTTTGTGTTTGCAACCATACTAACGGTTGGCAATTTGAACCCCAAATATAAATTGCCCATAAGCAGTATCCAGGTAGGAAATCCATTAGACAATTTTAAAATGGTGACGGGTTATTTTCACAACTTAATTCACAAATTTGTATAACTTGATCGTAGTGTGTCTACCATGAAAAGCATAAATTAATTAAATTTGAACATGGGTATACCAAGTTGTGCATGGTTCATGCCTTGTCATCATAACAAGGCACATGAAACTGCACATATCCCAATTTTGTTGCATTTCCAGAGATTCGTTATATCAACTTTATTTCAACGATTTCTAAAGTTAAAAACCTATATAGGTTTGCCACACTTTGAGGTTAGCACTATTGTTTGAATAATGTTTTGGCTTTATTTAATTCAGTATACAGGCGGATAAAAATAATGGCACAATATTAAATAATATAATATTCAGTAACATAGAAAAATATTCTGCTTTGCCTTACCAGTAACACTATCTGCTATAGCTCAGATCATCTTGTTTAACAAGCCATTGACTAAATCCACAGTCTGATCATCAGACAAAACAATATCATAACCATCCAAGTACTTGGCAAGAGATTCTTCCTTCTACAGGACAAAAACATAAGCAAATGTGACATATAACTAAAATCAGATAGGGTCAATTTTCTTATCATAAAGGGCTTACCTTTTGGTTTAAAAATCCAATTTTTAGCACGATATTAGGGTTAAGAATACCATCATCCATGGTAAGGTCACCGAGAGAATCGCCCAGGAGAATTACATTAGTTCGCTCTGGAAACTTATCAAAGTAGCCTTCATGGGAACCATGTGCACTTGCATTTTTGTTGCAGCTGGTGATGACTGGATTTTTAAATCCAATTTTAAGCCCCTGAAATAAAAGGAAAATGGTCAGCTATTTCCCCATCATTTCCCCAAAAAAATGCATATTCGGAGCATTCATTGTGACAATTTTTAGTTTACATTTCGAGATGGAATGGTATATTATGTTAGCTAGGACAAGCTTATGATCAGAAGATTTTGCAGGGTAATTTTAAGGCTCATCAGCAAAACCTGTCAGAGATTAGAATCTAAATGACGAAACAAGACTTGAATAAAGAATGGTTTGTAATATCAGTAAAGTGCTTTTCCAATCCAAGGTTATTAAAGCTCATAACAAGGGTATAAACGTAACCCTTGGAACATATCCAAATGTTATTTGAAGGTGATACGTTTTGGAAGTACGTGCACAATTCAATATTTAATAGAGTACTGACAGATGCATCAAATTCCATGAAATTGGCTACTGTAGTGATATTAGCATGTAAGCAAGCTTGCTGCCGAATGGCTTCGAGGAGAAGATCTCCTAATCCTGCCGATAAAATCAGCAAAGGAACATCATGTTTGTAGAGGGTGTCCAATAAATGGCCGACTCCATCTCTGAAATCACAATTACACGACTTTCAATCACTCCGATTTTATAAAACGACGATGTATGGAATAACGATACATCCGAACTTGCCTTAAAACAACTTTGGAGTCGCGTACCGCACTTTCTAAGTCGCTTTTTTTAATTGGACACTCTTGAAACGCGTTGTGAGATTTTTCCCACCTACATTTGATTTAATGCAATTAGAACATGGTCGATTTTTAATTATTTTTTTCAAATTTTCATGGATTTCCCATGCCATTTAAATGCGACAATATACATGTAGGATTCATTGTATTTTAACTTTGTATTATCGTTTCGCAAAAGAGCTGGTTAACCAAGGGTAAGACTTGTCATGCAGGTGAAGCCCTACTTTGCTTGAACTTCTGAAATTTTAAATTATGAGCAATATATTTTTTCGTCTATTGAAATGCCACTAATTACCATTCTAACATATACTGAGCCTTGTCTTCCAATGAGGTTTCGTGGTCCAACTCTAGAGGGTGGTAAATTCTGAATAGTTTTTGGCACTACAAGAGTAATATGTAATGTTGTTACTTGGGAGCATTTATAACTTTTTAACAGCAGCACATCAACAAATATTGCGTATTTACTTGTTCCTTGCATTGTTTCGTCATCAGTTTACTGCTTTCCAACGCACCTGGATACATACAGTATATAGATTTGTAAATAGATAGGATATGCACATGTACCATATGTCAACATGTGTTAAGACTTGTTGCTGTCTGGGATGCGAGAACCTATAGGGCGGGTTTCATAGATCCGGCAGTGGAACTTTCAGCCTTATGGCCCCAGAAGACAACAGGTCTAACATATGGTAAAGAAAATTGCACATAAAATCCCACACATACTAACCATGGCACGTTTGACAAGGCATTCCATTCTTGTGATAACGGGATAAAGTGAAATCAAAATCCGCGATTACCTAATTATATTAAAAGACCGGTGAGCATTAAATCTGGATAAGATTGTATATACTGGTATAGTGATAAACTTTAACTTGTAAGGACAAAGTTATAGAACCAGTTTATAATATCTAAATTCCCAGTGTTTATTCTTATACTTTACTTAGAAAATAATTTGACATTTCCCCACATTCATTTTGAATTCATCTGCTACAACTCAAGTGAAATCAACTGTGTACCTGTAATTTATTCATTCCATCCCGAATCATACGGCCAACCATTTCTGCCACATGTTGTGGATTCCTCATGTAAACTGATGGTTTTTTAAATTCGTCAATCTAGAAAATATTGCAAACTCAAATTTCCCCCAGCATTTGAAATTGTGATTTTGAAACAACAAAAAATGGCCAATGACAAGCATAGACTTTGGGCAATTACACAATAGGGGAGGTGCAACATATTGGATGTGACAGGATCATCATTATGTCAACATTAACTTGATTTTCAGACCCATCCCCCCATGTTATCAGTCGACATCCCTTATAGTGATGCCATCATTGACCAAATCAATTTCTAAACGGGACAATTTTTTATCTAACTGTCAGTAAAATAATTTGTCATCCAGATATGCAAATCCAGTGTACAGTTTGCTGATGTGGATGACAAATGCCGATGTTTTATGAAACAATGATGATGACATATATATAAATTTGGCATCTTCACTAAATAATGACAATACTTGAACGTCCCCATGTGCAACCAATTATTGATTTGATGCATGTACAACAATCCTTTATCTACCAAATTTTAAATGCATGCCATGTACAAATAATTTTCACATTATAAAAATGACAGCTAGCAGAAATATTTGTAAAAAAGTTTATAATGTGAAAATTAATGTATAAATTTATCTACATGACATGTATTTAAAATTTGGTGTATAAATTGAGGATTGTTGCATGCATGAAACCAATAATTGGCTGCACATTCATGACGACGTTCAAGTAGGGATTACATATTATTATTGTCATACAGTAGGACAACAGGAGTAGGCTAATAGAAGGCTATATCAAACTTTTATTACGTATACTGTACATGCCATGAGTGAAACTACATGAGGCATGTTGACATACAGTAGGATGTGCATTTCCTAAGCTCAAAGTCACAGATGAGACACATTATGCTAAAAATGAATAACAATCGAACTTGCCATATCAAGTGTCAGCGGCATTTTGAGTCCTTTTTTTGGTCTGAAAAACACACGAAACGCAAGAACCCCTACAATGAACGCTGTCCCCAATCCCAACACTGTTTTAAATCTCACTGCTCCCAGCATAATAAAACAGCATTCCCAGTGAGAAGAAGATCACACTCGATTACAGGCTAAAAATAGCCCTTGTTGGGCTTCTATTGGGTTATAACGCAGACACTAGCGCCACCTGGTGGCGGTTGACAGATTCATTTCGTCCATGCTGAAAAGTTTTCCATTTTCGTGTGTTCGAAGTTGGTGTTATCACGAAGTTTACAGTGCACCGTAACTTATAGGGCACTTAATGAGTTTAACCAAAGGCGATCCTTGCCAGACGCAAGCTTGTAACATACAGAAATGCTTACAAGGTACGTACTGATGGTAATGACGATAGGCCTAAATTATAGTAAATTGCATGTGTGCATGCATGACCTTTGATCATCAGTGATGATTTATGATATCAAAAAAAACATGTAGCCATAGGGGTCTGAAATTCATGCAAATGTGCTGACTTAAGTTATTTGAAAGTCCTGACAAAGTACATGTAGCTAACAGATTGATGATTGTTTACTGAAGGAGTTGAAGCATAGATCGAACAGAAATGTTACCAAATTCATGGATGACATGATTGATATATGCATGAACCAGGAAATGTCAGTCAAGGATTCTAACTTTTATTGAGCAATCACTTGTTTTTGCATGAGTTACTGTTATTAATTTTGCAAGGTCAGTGGAAGAGCTTGACAGTGAACACTTAGGAAACAGATTTTAATGGCTCGAACTCATCTTTTAGTGAATAATTACAAAGAAGAACTATGTCCCAACCAGTTTAAAGACCTGGTTCACTGCTGCGAAAAATGGGCTGAGAAATCTGGCTGTTGTTCCGGGTTTCTTAAAGATCCGGCAACTTTAAGAGACAAGGCTACACCCAGAAAAAAGGACTGAAAGATGGCTCTGAGAATGGACCTAACATCCTGTGCCATGCTGTCAGCGCTCGCTCATGCCTTACTGTTTTTCTACGGCGAGTTTCACGATAGAACATCCACTGTAAAGTATACCGATGTCGATTATTATGTGTTTTCGGATGCCGCAAAATTTGTCTCACAGGGTGAATCGCCTTTCCAAAGAGCTACTTATCGCTACACGCCTCTTTTAGCCTGGATGTTATGCCCGGGCATCTATGTTCACCAAAGCTGGGGCAAATTCTTGTTCTGTGCCTTCGACGTTGCAGTCGGTTGCTTGATCTACAAGATTACGAGAAAACAAAGCGTTAACATCATTAAGTCGCTATATTGCGCATCGGCCTGGTTTTTTAATCCGATGGCATTGGTCGTATCGTCACGAGGGAATGCAGAAAGCATTATCGCCTGCATGGTACTTTCAAGTTTGCTGTTAATTTTTAATAGAAAATCGAAGTCTGCCGGCCTTGTGTATGGTCTCTCTGTACATTTTAAAGTATATCCTGTTATTTTTGCGGCTTCTTTTTATTTTGCTTTGGGCCTGCATGGGCATAAATCCAAACGTAAAGACTTGCTCAACAAATTTTATGTGCTTTTTTGGCCTAACTCGCACAGAATCAATTTTGTGCTATTCTCTGTGATAGGTTTTGTAGTCCCCACTTATGTTTCTTACCTGATTTATGGTGAAAAGTACATAGATGAGGCCTTCTTGTACCATTTTACCCGTCGCGATACTAAGCACAACTTCTCACCTTATTTTTACTTTCTTTATTTAATGGCTGATCAACCTGGGGTTTGGCTGTCTGCTGTCTCCTTTTTACCGCAGGCTGTGATGATTATTGTTATAGCCCTACGCTTTAACAGGCCGGCAGACCTTCCATTTAGTATTTTCTTAGAAACATACGCCTTTGTTTCGTTTAATAAGGTTTGCACCTCTCAATATTTTCTGTGGTTTTTGAGCCTTCTACCTTTATTTATTCCAAAGCTGAAATTCGATTGGCGGCACTTGCTCGCCATTCTTGGACTATGGATTGGTAGTCAAGCAGTTTGGCTGTTTGCTGCGTATGTGCTGGAGTTTCACGCCGTGGACACCTTCCTTTACTTGTGGCTTGCTGGTCTGCTTTTCTTTTGCAGTAATGTGCTTGTAATGGATTTTTTTGTGAAATCTTACAAGATTGCTAGATAGTATGAAATTTAGAATATAAGGTAAACTGTACATGTGTAAATTTGGCAATACCATAAAGTAAATTATATTTGCAGAATGACTGAATTAAGTTTTTTTATTTCCTCATTTTAGGCATAAATCATGCACACATATGTTCAAGAGTGGACACATGTTGGACAAGTGGAGAAATGTTGGCTCAATCATACACGTATGTTTGAAAGCATCAGATTATGCTAAAATGTTGGTAATGCCAGAAAAACATTTCGCATGCATCCTTTAGCGAATTTGCTAGTTCTATAAAAATAAGTCATGTCCTGAGCATACATATGCTTAAACGATAATTATATTTGGCATTTCAACATTAACATGAGATTGCTTAACTGGAGGCGACACCCAGTAAGAAACCACCAGCAAAACCAGTTGCCAGAAAGACATTGTCTTTAACGAAATCCTCAGCCTGTAACAGAAAATCAGACAAATAAGAACATCTACTGGGTCAAGTTAACATTATAAAATGGCCACACAGTTTCCTAAGTTATTAGTTGCATGTATGTAAACGGTATACCTCCTCTAAGATCCATGGCAATCGTTTAGATGCACTCTTTTCAAGCTCTCTCTTTGCTTTAGAAACGTGGTTATTAACTTTATTCCAATTCACCTTAAGATAACCCTGATGAGAAGCCACCTATATCGGATCAAAAAATTAACTCCAGTTATTCTTACATTCTTTGGTCTAAATTTCCGCAAAGCTCTTACCTGGAGTAAGAGCAGACTTCCACCAACTGACATTGCAGCCATTTTGCCAACTTTTGTGAAAATGAAACCAGCAACCCTGTGAAAGGTCAATGTAACAATTTGAAGTTTCAATAATTTTGTTTATTGCATGCTACATGTCATTCAATGTATACCCACCATCCTGACAGCCCACCGACTGTCACTTGTTTGGCAGCTGACGCTTTCGTAATTTCCCCGAAATATCTTTCCAACCAATTGTCTTTGTTTTTTCCATTTTTCGCCATGCCCCGAATGTCTAAAACTTCAAATTCCTCGTCAGACTCTGTGTGTCCTCTCACAACTATTGTGAAAAATGCACAAAGGATTTATGGAAGAGATTGTTAAAACTTGATCTCCTCCATACATGTCACGTTCAGCTAAATTAAAGAATGGTTGATAGATATACCTTCAGGCATCGAAGTCCTGGGATTTGAAAATATTTACAGTATCTGGATAAATAATTTGTATCATTTAATATATTTGGAATTATTGATCTTGTCTAGTTTTATGCTAGCTCCTTCAAAACATTTTTGATATCTAGAAAAGTTGCTTCTCCTTTAGGAATCTTTTAGGATAGGAATGGTACACAGTGTATAAGCGTTTATCACCTTATCGCTGCTCACTTCAAGCAAGAGCATGCGTATATCAACAGTTACAAAAAAAATGAACTGTCATAATATACAGTGTACATTAGTTGGATCATTAGCTGGTCCAATAATAATTATGCGACGCTAAAAGGGGAGGGGTTGGGTAACCTGCCTGGTTGGTATACCCTTGCGCAAGTGGTGAAAATTTAACAATTTCATGATTCGTCCTAAGTCAGCAACTAATTACTTACATAGTTTTTAATGCAATTAGCTTTCAAAGAAGGTTAACTGATTATCAAAGTTGACTACAAATCCAATCCGCAAAAATTTACATTTTTCTGAGTACTATTTTCTAGCACCAGAGGGCGCGATGGTGCCTAATTCCAAAAAGCTCTTTGATGGTCATCCATTTATATGATAGTATTAATTTTTTGGCGTGAATACCGCTATATAGCACCGAAGAGAGACATATTAATTCAGGACCTTAAATTTAAAGAAACAAGGCTGGCAGGCAGGGCAGCTATCGTAAAATAAACAACTGAAGGAAACATTTTTCTGACACCCTGTAACGCGGCTTATCTTTCTTATACTAGATGGCGCTTTTGTCCCAATTGTGAGATTTCAAGATGGCGACCCATTCAAATTTCCATGGACACGAAACCGAAGCCGGGCTGGTTGTATAATACTTGAACGGGTGATTCGGTAACGTTCATCTGATTCAATAAATACGACGTAATGCGATGGAGAACTGTTTTTCAAAGTGTAAGTCAGTGCATTGACGTCGGTTCAGTTTTAGAGTGAAAAGTGCGCTACGGAT
Source organism: Cylindroiulus punctatus (assembly GCA_034695085.1). NCBI lineage: Eukaryota > Metazoa > Arthropoda > Diplopoda > Julida > Julidae > Cylindroiulus > Cylindroiulus punctatus. Next base: position 25,153 of record JAQFYZ010000076.1, read on the forward strand.
GTGAGCCGTTCGAAATCGCTAGGGACAAATCCCGCGAAAGCAGCATTGGAGAACTAATGCTTGATTCGAAAACTTTAGGCCTAAAATGGTGAATTCAGAATGAGAATCTCGGAAACTTTTCGAGCAGGTGCGATTCATTTAGTTGGTAATTAAAATGACGAATGACAAAGATGACGTTTCTTTATCGTCGCAAGAAATTTCGATTCTGGCAGAAGTTGATAGGTAAGTCAACAAAATGCTCTATTCTGTACCTCGTCCCAAACTCATGATTATACTTTGTAAGCTGATAGGTATTGTTTTAAAATGCGTCTTGATTGTTCCTGTTTTTTACAGTCGCCTGTTTGGTTTTCTGAAATTAAATCAGCCGGATCAAGTTCGCAAAAAAGTCCTCATACAAAAAGTAAGTGAGCACTGAGGCTCTGGCAACTTTTGTAGACGATGGCAACCTGGTTGCATGCATGTTATATAGTGATTAGCGAGGATTTTCGCTCATCTTCTCTGGAATATATAATTCCTTGATAATCAGCTGATAAAATAACGTGTATTTTAATTCAAAGTTTAATTAGCATTGCTTATTTGTCGTTGTGTTGTTTCTGACCTTGATAAAGAACGTGCCAATTAATGTCTTATGATGCATGCTTTTCAGGCAGTACATTATTTGGAAAAAATTATCATCCAAGCTCATCAAACCCGTGAAAAGAAGAAAATGCTCCTGAAGCAAAGCCCGGTTCAGAAAGGAGCTTTGAACGATGATCTTCCTCTTGACATCGATCCGAAAGCTTTTTGCAAATTAGGGCATTTTCACCTCCTTCTAGAAGATTACATTAAAGGTATGTTCATTCAAGTCAAAAACGTGGTTCTTCTGTGTGAGTAAAACTGTATATTCTGGAGATTGGGATGTTTGACAATGTTATTGCATTCTGTTTATGTTGATAATTAAATTACAATAGGAAACTTGAATTAATGACTGTCCCAAATTCCCAATCATTGCAGACTGCCATGGTTGAAAAATGTGTATGCAGGAGACTTCCCCACGTGTACTTTGATCTGTGATGTTACTTTACAGACAGGTTTCACTCATGACTGTTTCACTTGTTTCAGCTATGTCGGCTTACCAGAAGTTCTTCAGTTTAAAGGATGACTATTGGCGGGATGCGCCATTTTTATATGGACTCGGCTTGGTGTATTTTCATTTCAACGCTTTCCAGTGGTGAGTCCCATTCAATTATTTACTTATTATTTTAGATCTAACTGGGTTAATGAATATGTGGGCAAATTTGACTCCGGGTATATGTAAAAGTGATTTATTTCCATTTAAATTGCAATGCTGCTATTATAAAACCTTGAAACGTTAAGATTTAGAATGTGCCATGACGTCAGCAAACATCTACTTCGCATACTGATGCATGCTTGAAAGCTATAAAATGAAAGAACGACTAATGATTTGTGACTTTCCGATAATATTTAATGTTACGTGATGTAATTATAATGCGAGAGATGATATCACAGCTTTTCCAAAGTTACATCCTACGTGCCCATGTAACGTACGATGAACGTATTGATGAAGTAATCTCTAGCCGTGAAAGAACACGTTTCTCATGAAAGTCCCACTCATTGGCCTGATGATGCCATGTTCCATGATTGTTTTCACTGATCACAACCTCAGTACAAGTTTCAGCTTAAATTAATTTGTAACACAAGTAATAATTGTGGGCTGGATCCACAGTTACCTTTGAAGCCAAATCTTTTCCGCTCAAGTTGGGGCCTGTTACTATGCCCATGGCAAAGCTAACCTGATACAACCTTACTTAGCTCGAGTTTGAACTCAAGGGAAAGAAAGGGGTGTTGACGTTGTGTATGTAGGACCCCGCAATTTTGTGAAATTTGTGGTAGATCTGCACAATTACAATTCCGTTGCGACACATGACGGGAAGTGCAATTTGTGGTCATTTTTAACTGCCATCATTTTTGTACATGAATAAATTTATAAATGCAGATTTATAATTATGCATGTACAAAAATGATGAAACAGTATGGAAACTGTATAATAATTGCTGTTCACGAGTAAATGAGAAGTAGATGTACTGTACATGTATACCAGCAAAATAGAATAAGGGCTCTTATCAACTTTCCCTGCAGTTGATACACAAACTATACATAGTAAGTATTAAATTATAACAGATGTACCTTAAAACATGTACTCCTTTTCATTTACTCATGAACAGCAATTATTATACATTTAATAATTTCAATATACATATAATACATGATGCATAATAATTGTAATATTATAATTCCATACTTTTTTATGCCTACTGAAGATAATTGGTGGTACATCAAAAATAAGACATCCCTTGAAAATAAGCCCTAATGGTTGTACATGAAAAATGAAGACATCCCCTGAAATTAAGCCCTAATGCGTTTTCTGGAGCAAAAATTAATAGAAGACATGGTCTTATTTGATGAGAAACACGGTGTCAAACAATTGTACTGTGAGGCCTCACTAGATGGCGCCACCAGCAATGCTGCGTTCCGCATGATTTTTTCGTGTCAGTGTGACTTCCTGCATTATGCAATCCATTGATCCGTCCGGTTTCCATCTTGTTTGTTTACGTGCACCTAATGACACGGTTTGACCTCTCCTTTCATCGCATCACTCTCGAGCAAGAGAGAAAGTGAAAGGAAGAAAGTAATGTCCAAGGAGAGGATTTCATGTTGGGGTGCAATAAAAAGTGGCAAATGGCTCAAATGGGGACAATATTTCACTGGCAGCGTTTTTTATCTGGAACCCCAACCAGTGTCCAGTCGACCTTGAGGGCTTCGACAGTGTCCCTAAGAAATTATTTTTTTAAAATTTGGGAATTTACTGAGCAGATTCTGAGCACGTGGTCCAATCACTGTCATGATTTCTTGACCCCATCTACGAGTGTCATGCTGCGTTATCTACAGGCGAGGACGTAAGAGGGTCATGACCCCGAAGTGATACCAAATCAAAGTTTGCGAATGTTGTTGAACATTTGCGCGACATTCAATGTTTTTCCCACAGCCGAGTGTTTTTATTTTTCACGCTCGTTTCTTTGCTTTGCAAGTTCAAGGAACTCTTCGTTGACGTTTTACACAAACAACTATAGGAATTATTCAACAATCGTGAAATCTACCTTACTGTTAAGTTTTATTCACATTAGTTTTGGAGTACAGGTGTACCTTAAAGTATAGCCTGTCTGGCAGTGTTGGGCATTTTCTTAACTAAATCCGCAAATGTTGTTAATCACCTATACCCAACTAATTAATCTTTAGCTGGAATTGCCGAAACTTTTCAATTGTATAGAAGATCAGAGTTTGTTGGTTTAATAGGTTCCACTTCTTATGGGAGTAATTGTTAGTTGTCGATCAACAACTTCGAATACACTAACCAGTTGTTAGTTGTCATTACAACTAATTTGTCTCAACTAAGGTAATGATTGTTCATTCAAGCTAAGAGTAAATTAGTTTCAAACACTACTTGCTTATTAGGGACTAATAACTAATGTTCAGTTATTAGTTGGCATGTCCACATTACTAATATAGTTGTAGGTTTTAGTTGCAACTAAGTTTTGCCCAACACTGCTGTCTGGCTTCAGAGCTGTGTCGTCATCCAAAGCAACTTCACTTAGTTTCACCAAATTTGTAGGTAATTTGACCGGTTTGGGATGAGAGTGGGGGCATTACTTCGGAGGGTTTTATAATTGAGACGCTAACAGACTTGCACATTGTTTGCGCTTGTTATCTTCAGAAATAAGGTAGACAACGCTCAGTACATGAAATTGACGAAATGAATCCAATTTCACTCACCTTTTCTACTTGCCCAATGAACCTTGCGACCTGGTTTATTCAGATAGTCTTGGACGTGTGCTTATTTGCTTACAGTATGTTTGTTCGAGATAGGCCGACAGGTAAATCAGGCTACAAGTGTCACAACATTGGTGGTGTGGAATGGTCCTGGTCCTGGAACCAATGTTGTAGTTACCATTCCTATGCAAACAGGGCAAAGCTCCGATCCACAAATCAGGGTCCATTACGGAATCTGTTTGAAGACATGGGTTTGGAGAACTTTGACAGTCCTGCTCCGTCATGATTTGAACTTTTCTGAACAGCTGCTGTTGACTTTTGAACTTTGGCCAGGGAACTTTTTCTAAAACCTGGAAAAGTCAGGGAAATATCAGGGACGTTGAACATTGAATTGCTGGGGAACTTCACTTTTGCTGTCACGTTCTGTCACAGAACAATTCATGTCATGTACTTGCCGCAACAGAAGCTGGAGCTTGGAATCTTTCCTCGTATAAACACTGGCACTTGAAATCTGAGCCAAAACTGGTAACTCATTAGAATAAGCCAGCAACGGCGGCCACACTTTCTACGGAGCCTGACTCAGCCTGTTAGGGATAGTTTTAGGTTAGGTTTGCTCAAAGGGGTGTCCAGGGGGCCAGTTCTGACCGAACCTAACCTAAAACTATCCGTAACAGGCTCCGTAGAAAACAATCGTGGCCACCATTGCTGGCTTATTCTAAAGAGTTACCCAGAATAATTTCCCCCCCCCCCCCCCCCCCCCCCCAAAAAAAAAGAACGTTTTCGAAGTGCATGCTGCACGTGCCCCAACCGCCATTTTTCACGTGCAATAGATCTTGCTCCTGGCATGTGCAGGCAGCCAGTTTTCCCAATTAAATCCAATTGCAAATACTGCACTTTTCCAGCAGCACCTGTAATACCATTATACCTCCCTGCTTACGGGAGTTTCATGTCGCAAATTTCATCCCAAAAGCGAGACGGCACGTAACTCGGAATGCACCCTGTAGCTGCGGTGCGTTTTTTTTCCCATCTGCCTTCCCCCCCTACTCGGAGCACGTTACGCCAGTGGCATTTCCCATGGACCTGCCCACCGAGCCGACCTATAGCAGTCATTGTTATTCGGCTGCAGTGAAAGAAGAAGGCTTTGGGGAGCGAGTGCGGAGAGGCAGCGAGAAGAGGGCAGTGAGCCGAATGGTGTTTTGTGTGTCGTTCGCGGTAGGAGGGGTCACTCGGTGAGGGGTGAAACGCTGCTGTCTGCGGGACGGGGACCACATTCGGGAGTCACTGCACCCTAGCTCCAACTGGGGCTGCGAACAAAGGCTAGCAGCGCAGACGAAGGGAGGCCCAACCTGCTTCCTTCCTTCGCTTCCTCACTCACTCACTCGACGCTGGGACCTTTAAAGGATCGGGACCGGCGCGGATTTGGATGCGGATTTTAGGACCACGGCCGAACGGAAGTTAACGCGGTGTGCTCGCGGCCTCGCCGGATGGGGTCATGGATATTTTTTTCAATTTTAGTCCGATTTTTATTTTGCGGCTTTACCCCCCGCAGACATGTACCTGAAGAAGGAGTCGTTTGATATTCATCTCCAGACTGTGGCTGCCTCTTCGTGACGTCGCTTCAGTGGATACTCCGCGTGACGTCATCTGCGCCGCGTACTCTGACGTCATTCGCGGTGATAAGTTTGTGGTTTTTTTTTCGCTGGAAGGTCAAAACCCTAACTTGACAGGACTAGCATCAGGATCATCTAACCACCTTCGACCCCCCCATAAGTTTGTGCTTTTTTTCGCTGGTGGGGTTTTGTTCCCACCCTGTAATCGAGTCCGTAATCCTAACTTGACAGTGACGGGATCGTCTGACCACCGGAATCGAAAGGGTGCATGTAAGAACAGCGTGGATGGCTCTTTGTGACGTCATGTTCGGTGGATATCGTGCCCCCTAAGTTGGTTTTTTCTTGGAGCCTGTTCCTGAGCAGCCCTTTAAGTCTGCCCCAGATCCTAACCAGGCAGGAGCTGCAGCATCCGGGACAGTCTGTATCGATTTTCCGCTGGATTTTTAAAGCTGAGCAACCTGAGCACTCGCGGACTACTCGAGACTGACCTCTGACCCCCTACTTCCGCTGATGTTTTTTTTGGCCTTCTGAAAGATGGCCGACATGTGCGCCCTGCTATGACCCCCAACCTCCCCATCAGCCAGCAGATTTTCCCCTGCAGGGAAATGATATGAAATAACTGACTTGGAATAACCTACACTGCCCAATACTTGTGATAGCTTCGAAGCGCTATTTTTATAACCTCTGACCTCATCCAACGCCACTGCCAACGACTCTTGTTATTGTTACTGTTTTTAAGCTCTATTTATACAGCGATGCCCTACCTGTTGTCGTTGAAGCTAAGGATAATTTGCTCAAAAACGTATTGTTGTTGATATTTTTAGCCCCCATATTTTAATTGTTGCCATCTTAATTTCCTCGCATTTGCTGCCCACACTGCAAGGTTCCCATTTAGTCAATTTAGGGGATTTTCCCAGCAGTGTAGCCACCCACAGTATTACCTTTTTTTCGTTCCCTGACTCTGCACCTGAGATAAGTTACCAGGAAGCAACCCACTCTATCCAGGGACTCTTATCAAGTGATAATTCGCGAAAAAGAAGAGCTAAACCAATGCCAAAAAAACTTTTGCGAAAGCTCGACGTGCCACGGATGATAACGCGAGTCGAAAACCAATGTTGGAATTGTTTCACTGCCAGTTCATTTATTCAATAACATTGGAAAAATACTGCCCACTGGCCAAGTGCAGCACTGAACGACTCGTGTTCGGTAAGTCATGGATGATTTTATAATTCGCTTTTGAAACGTGTTTTCTGAAGGCCCTTAAATGCTGGTGACCTGTGAGATTAGGGACAAGAAACAATGAGTTGAATTTGGACACATTGACCTCTTTGTGTCACCAAACTAATGTCTTCAACAGGTGCTACGGGTGATGCAATGAAGCTTAATTAAAGACTTGACATAGACTTGAATCACATTCATTATCATCCATGATATCAGGTTCTCCCAGACCTGAAAAACCTGCAAATATCAGGGGAGTTGGAAAGGCATGGACAAGTCAGGGATGGTTTATTTATAAAAGTCAGGGAAATTTAACAAATTTTCTTGATACAGAAGTCAAGAAACTCAAGCTATCAATTGAAGTAAGCAATGCAGTGGAAGAGATCAATAATGACATTTTTAAATTTGAACAAACTGATCTAAATTTGAAGCTTTTTATCAAAATATGTAATCCATTGCTGGTGCCTTTTGAAATTTGCATTCACCTCATGTTTATACAATATATAAACAATGTTAAGCCTCATTTTTAACAATGAACAATAAAATAGCATTTTTTGGCATTGACAATTGTCATATTTTCGCATTTTTAATGGCCAGGGACATTTTATTTTAAACCTGAAAAAGTCAGGAAAAAATCAGGCAAGTTGAAAATTGAATTTCTGGGGGAACCCTGTCTTACTACTAACTTTTTACTACATGCACAAATTTGGTTGAAAATTAGACACCAGTTGTTAGATTATATAAAATCAGCAGCAAATAGGGCCATGTCACTTTTACAATGTGACACTAATTTTCTTTTGAACGTACACAAAAAATACACGTACAGGACATCGGAGATACGAAACTCCAGGAAATTGAGGCAATGTGTTTTTGAAATGTGCCTTAATTTGGTATTTGTTTGACCAGCATTTACAGTATCTGTGTTTCTTCTTCGGCTCTGCCACCTGAGGAATTTCTTTCTGATTTGTTACATAATGCACGAACCCTTTTTTAGCTTTCTGAACGCCCACGTTCACCTTCTCCTTGGTTTTCACAAATATCTATGCTCATTCCTAGCATTCATGTACTCCAGTACCTCGCAGTTTTTAACCTACATTTGGGAAAGTTTACAGTTTGAAAGCACGCTGTCACGCTCTTGTGTGTTTGGCGTTTTGTTTATGTTGAATGCCCAGAAACCCATTGTTGGTCACCCACGCTCGATTTCATGCATGTGGATAATTTGACATTTGCATGGAGGTGCATTGAGCCCACACTACAACAAGAAACAGTTGTGACTTGCTAATGCAAGGTCAGCCATGTTGACGTAATTCAGTTTGGGCTGATTTTGGCAGAGATGTTGAATTTGATCCGGAATGAGTCAGTGTTATTAATGATCCTCCAAGATGCCTTTTAAGATCTCATTTATTATGTAAAAATTATTCCTGGGCTAATAGCAGTATTCGGGCAAACTACAACTATATTACAGGGTCTCCCAGACCTGGAAAAGTCAGGGAAGTTGGAAAGACCTGGAAAAGTCAGGGAAGATTGCTTTATTTTAAGAAATTCGAGGAAATGTAACAAATCTTTTGATACAGAAGTCAAGAAACTCAAGCTATCAATTGAAGCAAGCAATTTTGTTGAAGAACATCAATGAAATTGTAAATTTGAAAAAACTTATCTTAAATTTGAAGTTTTTTATTAAAATGTGTGCCTTTTCTGGTGCCTTACCACTAGGTTATTAACAGCTAGTTTTACTGTTGGTTGTACGTTACTGAATAACGACTATATAGTTATTTTGTTGTGGATTTAACTAACTAGAAATTTGTTAACTATGCCCAACACTGGCAGATAGCACACCTCTCTATAATCATCATTTTTTTAATCATTTTGCCCACACAGGAAATGATCGAGTCTTGTACTAATGATAGGGTCAAGTGCAAGTTAATGCAATCTTTAATGGACTTGATATTGGTGGAAATCCAAAGTGGGAGGCTCTTAAAAAATGTAAATGTTAGCTTGTTTTACGATAACTTAATGGTAATTTGACGATTTCGAAATTATCTTTAGTTTGTGGGCTGTGTTTCTGTTGGGTCTACATACCTTCGGAAATATTTAGCGATCTGAAACACGCTATTCTTCTTTTAACTGCCGGTTTGATTAATCTATCGACTTTATTAAAGTAATAATCTAGAAGGTCAATACATCGATGAGGGAGTGAGGTTTTTGTCCTTTGGAAAAAAAGGAAGACATTAAGGGAATCGGTCCTTGTGATCCACTATGTTTACACGAAGACCCGTAAGATATGTCATGCATGTTAACGTGTTTAACATACCTTGACTTGAGTTCACTCAATTTGGAACATCTTACTACCGGGTGACTGATTTGTCATGTAAAAACGCACTCGACTTTGTAAGGTAGAGCTGTTCATAATATTGAAACAAATAGAGATTACACTCATTTATAATGTGCATTGAATAAGACACCCTACTGTTTAACATGATCTATTAAGTCTATTACAATGAAGTTGTAATTGTAAGTCACTCTTCAAAAACTTATATGTGCTACCAATTTATACTATAGAAAATTAGACAACAATTGTTAAAGGTACATATTACAATTAGTAACAAAATAGAACCGTTTCATTTTTAGTTAATCTTAGTAGGTTTGCTTTTTTAACATTTATATTTAGTATTTAAGTAATAATACTCATCATCTCTTAACTGTTTCATATTCAAAATTGTATAAGTTCTATGAAAAAGTCCATTGTAGTCAAATTATTTGCATTGTTTAAAGTGCGTATCACCTGTCTCAGGAAATTGTGGCAATTATTGGTAGAGGATTCACGGAAAATCAACTTTTGTCTGGTAATTTGATATCGGAAACGTGAGTGTATGCCCTCTTTACTAATTCGCGTTTGACCCATGAACTCTCAGTGAGAACGAAATTGATAGCCTGTCTCATGCTCGTAGTTTAAAAATATTTTCGACTACATTCCCACGTTCATTTAGTTTTATATCCGGTTTTCTCGAGGATTTAATCAAAGGAGTATCAAGTTTTGAAATTAATCCACCTTTTGAAATCGAAATTTTATTAGGCGGCTCTGGCGCTTACATCCTCGTTTTTTTTTTGCCAGTGTCCAGTTTATTGATGATAATTTAGAGATAAGGCGAGTAAATTCACTTTGCCCGTGTGAATGAGTCTGCGTGGTTTTGTCTGATGAATGAAAAAGGGAAATTAATTTTACGCGGGGTTCATTCCCATGGACTAGTTAATGCCGATTTAATTTTGCTCGCTTGGAACGAATCCTAATTAGTGTCACAAAAACTTGCATTTTTTGGCGCAAATTTTAATATCCTACTTGTCATTGCACATGGTTACCCCAGAAAAACATGGAAAATCAAGGGAGTTGGAAAGGCCTGGAAAAATCAGGAGAATGTCAAGGATGATTTATTTATTGTATAAAAGTCAGGGAAATGTAACCAATTTCATGACACAAGTCAAGCAACTCGAGCTATCAATTGAAGCGAGCTTTTGATAGCTTTTGAGTGTCATTGATCTGTGGAAGGAAGCAATAATAACATTTTTAAACTTCAACAAACTAATCTAAATTTGAAGATTTTTATAAAAATATATGCTCCATTGCTGGTTCCTTTTGAAATGAACAATTAATATAGCATTTTTTATATTGACAAATGTCATATTTTCGCATTTTTAATGGCCAGGGTCATCTTTTAAAACCTGTAAACCCTGACCAATCTAAATTTGATGCTTTGTATTTACTCTATTGCAAATTTCTTTGCACTCTATTGCACCTCATGTTTATAAACAATGAACAATGAATGGCATTTTTACATAGACAAATGTCGTATTTTCCCATTTTTACTGGTCAGTGTCATCTTTTCAAACCTGGAAAAGTCATGGATAAATCATGGAATTTGAAATTGAATTTCTGGGGGAACCCTGTACAGGTAGTTGATCATGGGACTGGACCATTTATGCATTCCAAGCATTGACCATATTGGTCACGGGCAGGTTTTTGGATGTTTACAAATGATCTTAGGAATCCCGACCTGACAGGTCCAAGCCAGGGTTCATTGCGTGGCCTGAATCCGACCACACAATGGCATCTTTTGAGACTGACCGCTTCGGCCATTTTTAAAGAGGAGCTTTGGCTTCCCCCTCTGCAATCTGCTTTAATGGGGCTACAGCCTGCAAACCCCGAATTTGTTGGCCCAGCCAGGCCTGTTTGCGAAGAAGGTATGCTTTCAATAAATCCCCCCTGATGGGGAATCGACGCCAAACAGGTGGTTCTCGCAAATTCAGCACTGCAGTTTAAAATAGGCCCTGGCCGACCTTAATTCGACCTTTGCCTTTGGAGGTTTTGTGCTCACCAGATTTCGGGATTATGGGGTGGGTAGCCAAACCTTCTGAATTGATGGACGCTTTTCGAGCTTTCGAGATCAGCTGATCCACATCCCAGTGTCAATGCGTTTGCAAATGCACATTTGCCACGAGTGCGAGATTGGTAGGACCATGTTATATTAGTTATTCAACAAATCACGCGTAAAATCGCGTGTAAAACTTCTTTAACATACCCCGCAGATAAAAAGTCCTATTGAATCAAGTCATGCAAAATCAGTGTTAGGGTGTAATTAAAGCTGAGGACTCATTAACAGCGGCTCGTTTGCTTTGTTTTCTTAATTTGGGACATTAAAAGCGGTGAACATCGGGTTTTTGTTTGTTTTTCATCCCATAAATTTTGCGCTAGCCAGATGTTTGCCCTGCCATTGTTTAGGCGCCGGCTCTCCTTGTACTTTAGGCCTCATGAGCTGCTACAGTATGTGCCCTACTGCTTTTTCTCGTTCACTGGCACTTTGATCGGGGAAAGTGAGATTGGATCATGGATGCTGTCTTTCGTCCTGGCTTTCGATGCCGGCTGTTTATCCTCGTTGTTCGGCGCAAATGCATTTTTTTCTTCTTCTGGAAGTCAGCTGACGACGAAAGGTTTGACCTAGTTGGCAAACCCTGTTTCCTCTTTTTCTCAGCTGATTACGTTCGCTGCCAATATCATGGCTGTTGGCATAGTCCTAGCTCGAGTCGGCAGAAGCTGGCTTTAATTGCGCGAAAAAAAGGCGTATTTATGACGCTCTCGTAGAGATTATTTTAATGTCGTTAGTCATTCATACGAGCAGTTGGTTTTTAGGCACCTGGAAACAATCAGTATTACTGTCTAACTTGAGCATACAGTACGTGTAGGTCATGTGGCTGGTTCAGTACTGCAACGTGTATTTCCGACAGTCAGCGCAAGGGTACGGTAACAATAGTCTGCACTCTGGAGGTCTGGACGATAACGGCACTTTTTTTTATCATAGACCTATTATTTACCAAAAATAACCGTATTGTATTAGCTGAAAACGCCACCAGGCCTCACTAGATTACAAACCATGTTAACGCCACTCCTAGATTGATGCCATTTTATAAACGGATTATGCCACATTCAGACTGCACTTGGAAATCTAGACATAGGAAAACACGATAGTTTTAAAATGTGAACGCCTATAACAGATAACAACTACAGTAGAAATACGAACTGAAGGCCAGCCAATCGGAGAGGTGTCGCTTATCGATTAGGGATTCCTGGTCTTTAGTTGTTGAAAGGAAAATGGCTGACGTCTCGAGCTGAAGCGCCTCCAATGTATTATTTTTTTTTGTTGAGCTCCTTCCTCTCACCAGTGGCGCTGTATGCGAACTACTGGACTTAGTCAATCGCAAACTAGCGATTGGATTCTATTGGTTGTCGCCTTCAGCCCAGTTCCATCTCTTCGTGGTTCTACTATACATTTTCCAGGCATTCTACAGCGTTGCCAGTGAGTTGTTCTGTAGAATATCCCTATGCACGCGCATGTCACGTGCAACGCCCGAATTCGAATTTTAAGTTCGAATGTACGTTCGATTTTAATTTCCGCCATCTTTTTTATCGTTTTCATTGATAAACGGCGTAATTCACGACTTTAAAATCTAGATAAACTTTTCATCAAGCAAGCTGTCAGGTAGTATTTTCCTGGATGCTGGCGAGGGTCGTCCATTAACTTCACCCCAAGGGCTTCGGGGGGAGGGGGAGGCGACCTTGTCCACGAATATGATGAATTGATGAGTGGCGTATTTCACGGCGTTTTCCCGTTGTAGGTTTTCGGTTTCAATTTGCAAATGTGTCTGAATTAATGACTGATAACACGCTACGTGCTGTCCAGATCGCCCTTGATAACGACTGCCCTCCCCACCTGGTTTACCTGGTCGTTTCAGGTATCACGCATTATGCTAGCGTGACGTTTTATGGCCATTTTGCATCCGATGTTTATTTGCTCTGGGACAGGGTGTTGTTCACTGAGCTGGGAAATCCTGAAATCATACTGGATTTGAACGTTCATATATTTTAAAATACATCGGAATTGGTTTTGGAATTATTGCAAGGTCATGGAATTGAACATAGTAAAGCGGACATGGTTTTTTGTTGGCATTTTTTTGATATCAGATTTTCCACACCTTACTCTTGTATTTAATTATTGCATCCTGATTGTATGTGCCATCGTAGAAGTAAATGAGTTGGTCTGTTATTGTTATGGGACAGTGTCATACTGGCTGTGTATGCATGTGGTTTATTTGATTACTTTACATGTTTGACACACCAAACCAGTGATGTCATTTCCTGTTTCAGTTCACTCATTTTGATGCTTCACTAAAATTTAGTTGTCGTTGCTGTTTTCTACAGAGTTGATTGAAAGACGACATCTTTGTCCTGTTAATTTCAAATTTGTTGTTGCTTTGTGCATTTTTTTCCTTAGGGAGAATGCAGTCATTTTTAACTCCTTTTAGGCTAGCTTTATTGCTGGTTTACAGTGGTTTATGTCACGATGAAAATGCTGGCTGATACGGGTCGAGGCAGTGATCCTTTTAAACTTTTATCCATGAGTTTTTCTGTCAGGTAGTTGCTGGTGTAGGTCGGCTATTATGAAAATTGAGCAGTTTTGTTGAGGTTTTTTTTGTCTAGTTCGAGACAGGAGGCAGCCTCATAACCTCAGCAAATTCATTATTCATCTCAGTCATGGCCCATGGCCATGTTTTTTTTTCATACAGAGCCTGTATGACATCTCTGAGCGAGAAAGCTGCTATTATTTTGTAAGAAAAGTGATCAAACAACAGTCGTCCGTCGAGTAAAATACAGGTTCACCCCAGACCGAGGATCCCATTTGACGAAAAATGCTTTTTGAAAATGAAGGCAACAGGTGCGAAATTGACCAGTGGACGACCTGGCCAGGGTAGTTTTTTGCCCCATGAGCACCCCGGGAGGCAATGATGGGAATGCCAAATTAACAGTTCAAAACAAGCCTTGTGGCAAGATTTGACTGTATGTGAGAAAATCTGATGGCCCATACCTTAGAAAACCACAGAAGATAAACTTCGGCGATTATTTTCAACTTGTAACTGGTTAGGAACGATGAAAGTGAAACAATTGCAGCCAAGATTGCTCATTAAATATGTGCTGCCATATGCAAGTCATAGTTTGGTATTTTTCAGGGAATTTTTTTAACTTGGAAAAGTCAGGGAAGTTGTAAATTGAATTCCTGGGGGGACCCTGGATGATACCGATGCATGTCGGATTTAATCCTTTTTATTTATTGGGTTTTACTTAAACAATGCTATTTCTGATTTAACTGCCCCTAAACACCTGCAGCAACCACTGTCATTGATTAATCATTTAATAATGGAAAATAACCCTGGGTACGGTTAGTAATCATGGTGTTTCATTCCAGTATCACCAAGCAGCTCACAGAATATCGATCCGTTTTTGATCAATGATTCCACCGAAAAAAAAAACGCAAATTCTGGCAGTTTTTTAAAGCGACAACTGGACATCATGTTTGGTTTCCGTTAATTCTGCTGATTATCCGTTGCTCGGATCACAGTCGATATGGATCCATGCGGTTTAGGCAAATGACCCAGCCAGGAAGTGCTTTTTCCAGTCTGTTTACAACCGATATCGGCTGTTTACTCGATTTGATGTAGGAGGGGCAGACAACTGCGAAAAGTTCGATGAAAACCTTTGCAGCGGTGCATGTATTCAGCGTCCGGGTTTCTATGTAATTTGCTGTCGGCTTGATCCTCAAACTGTCTAGTCAATAATTCGATTTCTTACAAAATAGCCACTATAACTAGGCGTATCCTTTATGTGAAACTACTGTGTTTTTTTGGATCGTGATCGTGGTCGTTGAACTGGCTAGTTAAAATTTCATGGAATACTCCTGTTGTGAACTAATTGAAAGAAAAAAGGATCCAACTTACATGTATGTACCTATCACCCCCTTAGAGGCTTAGAGAAGGGTTCCCCCAGACCTGGATAACCTGGAAAAGTCAGGGAAGTTGGAAAGGCCTGGAAATATCAGGGAAAAGTCAGGAAAGATTGATTTATTTCAAGAAAAGTCAGGAAAGTTTGATTTATTTCAAGAAAAGTCAGGAAAGATTGATTTATTTCAAGAAAAGTCAGGGAAATTTAACAAATGTTTTGATACAGAAGTCAAGAAACTCGAGCTATATCAATTCAAGGGATCAATAATGAAATTGTGAATTTGGAGAAACTAATCTAAATTTGAAGTTTATGCAAATGTGTGCTCCAGTACTGGTTCCTTATTGAAATTTGTGTTAACCTCATGTAAACAATGAACCATATAGTATTTTTACATTGGCATATGTCATATTTTTGCATTTTAATGGCCAGGGACATTTTTTAAAAACCTGTAAAAGTCAGGGAAGTTGAAATTAAATTTCTGGCAAAATTAAATACACCGAACAAAAGCAAAAACACCTAAAACAAAATATCGTGCAGATTTTGAGCCAGGCATATTCCATATGCAGGATGAGTCAAGAAGACATTACCACTTATATGGGAGTGGCATGTTTTTATTACGTATCACGTTATTATTACATCATTAATCACAAATTACTACAACCTGTGTGTCTGTGCATCAGTTCAGAGATGCAATCGGTATACGAGTGTAACAAAAAATGCATCGATAACATTAGCATTTGTAAAACGGTAACACCCCTATGCATTTAGTGGTCAAGATGTAGTTCCCTGACTGGAAAAGTTAGGAAAGTTATAAATTTGGTCGCTGTTTCAGTGAAAGAGCACGAAAATAATCTGCTGTGGTTTCTGATACCACGAACAGCGTTGCACGAACAATGCACTTATTTTTTAGTGTCACTAGAGGTAACGCAAGGTGGTCGACACTTGTTGCAAACATGGTCACGCAGCCATGGAATATGGTAGCTGGAACAGACCGGAAGTAAAAGGCAGCTCGGTTTGTTTGGGTTGCTTTTTTCCACGAAAAATTGCGGGTCAATTCCCTAAGCTAGTCGTGTCATAACAGGGGTATGAATTTGCCAACGAAAATTGAATTTCTGGGGGACCCTGTATCGCAATCACAGTACCCACAATGCAATGCACATTCAGTTGTGGATACTCTGGAAAGTAAGTTAACCTTTTCGGTCCTGGTTGAGCCAGGGTCCCATCTTGTGACTCCGGTTGGGTACATGTATACTGACAAACGGTTACTGACGCAGGGGTCCAAAGTAGGAAAAATGGTCGCTATTTCGGCAGGGGTGTGTCGCCATTGTTGTCGTCCACAAAAACCTCGTTGGGGTTGCGAACCCTCCCTTTCTTTTTTATGGCCCAAAAACCCCAGTAATGCCTATCTTGGGCACATGGGTGTGCGCGCTTCATTAAATATGCCGGCCATTATTTCGATATTGTCATTGTTAACAAAATAGGAATAATAGGCTGGCCAGACATCCTTAATCGTGCGCTGTTATTAGCCGTCCACTAATCATTCGGGAATTTTTCGACTGGTGAAAAGTCGCCGTTTTTCAGGTGCATCCAAATAAAAAAACACACCTGAAAAGGAAACCTGTGGGATTTTCGCCCCGGCGGTCATTGGCCCAGCCGTCGATTTCTCTCAGTCAGCCATTTTTTCCAAGACACATTATAATAGAAACTGACATAGTTCGAGTAGGCCTGCTTGCGCACCGAACTATTTCACAGGGTCACTGCCATCGTAACATTGACCTCTTAAAAAAGGCGTTCGCAAAAACTCACTTTCTCTTTCGCCGAATTTTTACGCTTTTTTTTTTGCTTTTTTCGTCCAGCTGAAAAAGCGACCTCGTCATCCGGTTTCTGAGAAAGGCTTCTTCCGAAACAATTGGGTCATAAGTAGCTTACTTCTGTTATGTCATAATTCCATCAGATCCCATGGGAATGTCTAGGGGCCATTTTATTCAAATCACCAATAACTGAAGATTCACCATTCAATGGGGTCTATGTACCAAGTGAATGTTCATGAGATAATCAATGACATGTTGCAACATTGGCCATGAGCTACATGTACATTGTATAACAGGGTTCTGCCAGACCTGGAAAACCTGGAAAAATCAATGGAGTTGGAAAAACCTGGAGAAATCAGGGAAATTTCACAAATTTCTTGACACAGAAGTCAAGAAACTCAACCTATATATTGAAACGAGCAATTCTGTGGAAGATATGAATAATGGCATTTTTAAATTTGAGCAAACTAATCCAAATTTGAAGCTCTTCATTAAAATATGTGGTCCATTGCTGGTTCCTTTTAAAATTTGCATTTACCTCATGTTTATCAACAATGAACAATTAATGTAGCATTTTTTACATCGACAAATGTCATATTTTCGCAGTTTTAATCGTCAGAGAATTTTGTTAAAATTTGGAAAAGTCAGGGAAGTTGACAATTTAATTTCTAGGGGGAACCCTGTGTCACACTAAGATCACACTAATTTGTACTGATCGTGACCGCCTGATTTAATTATCATTTACGTTTAATTAACAAGATCTTTTTTGCATTTTATGACACTTACTCTTTTTAAATTCCAGTCTTCAATTATGCCTACATTTTTTGCTGTTCACCATTCCTACACTTCCATCATCATTCAACTCATCAGCATTTGTCACACCCACCCCTAAGGTGATGACATAATACTTGAATACTTGACACCCTACACGTCCCCCTTTGAGTTCACTAGGGGGATCCACATATTGCCAAATGTTGTATTGTTCAAAATCGAACATGAAATCCCCACTATTAAAACTAATTAAGGCGGTTTAACTAAGACTATTATAGAGTTGATGTGTAAAAATATTCAGCTTCTTTGGATGTTTCTTTCACATCTGCAAATTTTCGTAAGTTCGGGTTTAGATTGCGTTGAGGTCGTGACCCCAGTCTAGTGCGAGGCGGTGTAAGACCAGTCGATCGTTGAGCTAGATTCTGGCCTATTCTTAAGTCAGACTCCGCTGGATGCTTGGGTTTGGTGCCAAAATTGCCACTTTTTTTCCGGGCTCTGAGAAAGCCATAAGGAAGTGCGAAATTGGCCCGCCTTACGAAAGGCGCTTTTATGGCGCTTATAACGTTATGGCGACGTCGAGCTGCCGGTCAATTACCTCCTTGGAAATTAACGCAAATTGCCAGCTATTAAAATCGGGTTTTAGATCTGCTTATGGAGATCTAATGGTCATCCGCATGTGGGGAATGTCCCATGATGCTGGACACCCACCAATCTACTTTTCATCAAAAGAACTTCTTGGACACTACTGTAGAATCTCCAGAGGTGACCACATTTACTCTATGGAAGACGTCCTCTACATGTTGACCACCTGTATGTCGTATGTTGACCACTTGAACACACAATAGTAACGTACTCACTGTAAATGTCAACATGTAAGTCATGGTCCACTTCGTTCCATAAGTTGACCAGCTTGCTGCAGTCCCTTGTGTGGACATCTTACAGAGGTTCTACTGTGTTTCCTTACACGTGCTATTCGGAAATAGGGCCTATAGAAGTTTGAAGATGGATTTGCCCAAGGGCCATGTTGGTGGTATATTTTGGTTACTTCGAAGTCTGGGAGCTTGGTGCCAGACGTTTTACTGCACTACCTGATTCCGCACTTATTTGGGCCGCCCGTTTACATGTACATTATCTTCGCCATTTACGTCAAAGTACACGTTGACAATCCATTTGCCCCCCAACAAATGTGTCGCCACTGATAGTGAGCGCCGAAGGAGATTGTAAAGGCTGATTCTGGCAAATTTGACCCTGTTGCTAACAGTGATTCGCAAATAGTATACGACACCGAGCTGCTTTAGGGGCGTTCAAGTGTTATGGAAAATCACTCAAATTGAGAACCATCTGGAGTACATGTAAAGTGTTGATTTTCGCATTACGCAAGAGCACAATGGATGCAAACGGATAGATTTTATTTAACCCAGTGTTTTATAAAACAGTTTGATGACATTTTGCTAGGTCCCCAAGACGATGGCATAAGGGGACGTTCAAATATTATGACGTCATTTTTTTCAGGATTCAGGACCCCTTATGTCAACAATGAACATTTTGTCATCATTTCCACCTGATGAATACCCTGTGGTAATGATGATGCACCGAAAATGTTTTCGATTTGATCAATCTATGTCTTAACTCTATCACAGATGATGGATTCTAACAGTGTCATGAAACAGCAATGATAGTCAACCCTCCTCCTATCCATTCCCATTCGTCAGCATTTGGATAACCCATCCAAGATGATGGCATCATACTTGAATGTCCCATGACATGATGTAGGTCCCTGACATAAGGTACTGTCCCATGAGCAACGTTGCAAACGTCATGGATGGACGACCCCTGTTGGCACTTGGTAATTGCACCCCGTGACCCCTCCCCCAATGGTCTAAAAATAAGCATCTCCTCGATGGCCCAAAAATACACCCCGAAAGAGTAGCCATTTTTTTTGTTGATTGTTGCCGTTTAAAAGGCAACGACATCGTCTCATGTCGCGCAGCTGGCCGCACTTCCGCCGATGACGTCACCGGTTGCGTGGTGGGCAGCGGGTGCGTTTCATAACTCAGCGTTTTGGTGGAGTTTTTTTTTTCGGCCTGGCTGCCAGCGTCACATTCCTAGCTGAGCGTTGCCCCCTTTGCTCACATTCTCAGCCTGGCTTTTTGCCTGTCGAAATCAATAGCGTCGAAAGCCAGCTCGATAACACCCAATGAGATTATGGCCTGTGACGTTAACGAGTACAGCTGGAGAACAGCTGGGTCGCTCTCCAAGGTACTCGCCGCCATTTTTAACCCAGTCCATAAACTGATGTATTCTGCCAGTATGTTCAAATAACTTCTGTTCCAACTGAATATCAATGCACAAATACACTCATCCGACTTGATCGGGCAAATATCAGAAACTATAGTAGAACTACGAACTGATGGAACTGAAGGCCAGCCAATCAGAGAGGTGTCGCTTATCGATTAGCGCTTCCATGTTTGCTCAGTCGGTGAAAGTCTATTGATTGTAGCAACTAGGCTAAATTAATCGCCAACAGACGATTGGCGGCTATTGGTCCATGTACTGTACATGTAATGTAGGTAGATTTCATCTATATGCAAACCAAGAACTGATGGAACTGGGTCAAATGTGCCGACCAATAGGGTCCGAGCACGTGTTGGCGATTGATTTAGCCTAGTTGATTACAATCACGTGCCACGTGCTAACTTTCAATGACTGAAGACGCATGGAAGCGCTAATCGACAAGTCAAATCTCTCTGATTAGCTGTCCTTCAGTTCCATCACTTCTTGGTTCTACTATAGTTCCATCACTTCGTATTATAAAACATTTTCGTTCTAGCAGTGGAACACATTCGAACTCAGTTGGAACGTCAGAGCATGCAGCTCATGCACGTGCAAATCATTGGAATACGTTCATGCAACCCATGCACGTGCAAATTATTAGAATTCGTGCATACAACCAGACATGAATATTATATAACATAAATCGTGGAATTTCGCTGTAATTAAGATTTTTGCCAGGCTGTACGTGTATTTTGGGCACCAGAGCAGACTACTAGACTCAGCATTTTTTGCTCGTTTTTTTTTCCTGCAAGAAAAGAGGGCGTTACCGATTGCGAGCTTGGATGGCGCTGATCTGCAGTACTACTTGGGGGCAAGTGAAAGGTCGTGGTCAAGGTCGGACCTAGGCGCTGGGCAGGGGCTAAAGGGTCTGGTCTTGGAGACGTTAGGATTCGCTTCTTTGCTTTTTTTTTTATAACCCAAGCTAGGGAGGGTAGACTTACGTTTTGGTGAGCCTTTTCGATATGTCTATGTGGGTCCTATTATTGTTTAGTGCTAGTAGCCATAGGCATTCGGCAAGGGGGCCATCCATACATCACAAGCTTCAATTTGACATTTCCCAGTGGAATACTTGACGGTGTTATGTATTGATGCTGGCTAAATGGTTTAAAGGGCATCTTTCATGGTTTGCAAAATCCCCAAATTTGAGCAGTTACCATCATAATAGAAAGGTGCGTGTCTGAACTTGTAGAGTCAATTCCAAGATGATCACAAGATTCACAATCCCTTATACTCCATTCAGACTGCCCTTGGAAATCTAGATAACATAGAAAAACAGGATAAAGTTTTGAAATGTGAACCGGTAATGCTTCATTCACACATGTAATTTTTGCCCAAGTACGGAGATAATTTTTTCTTCTTATGGAGGTATTTGCCCAAGGTTTACCTACATAAAATGAAAAAAATTTCTTCCGTACGTGGGCAAAAATTACAAGTGTGAATGAAGCATTAGGGAGAGCTACTAATACATGTAGATAAACATTCTATACAGTACATGTAGAAATGGAACATGGAAACCATTACCGAGTTCTTAACATCGTAATGGAGGTTACTGGAGGTTGTTCTGTAGAATATCAGTGTGCGCGGGCAGCACCCGAATTCGAATTTGGAATTAGAATGCAACGTTCGATTTTTGATTTTTTGCCACCTTTTTGTATCGTTTTTATTAATAAACGGCGTGATTTACGACTTGAAAACCGCTGGGATCCCTGGCGGACGACTCATTCGGCGAGGTGAGACTTATAGCCATTTATTGCCAGACTGCATTAATAAGATATACATGTACATTAATTTTGATCTGAACAAGGTTGGGCAACTCGGGCTGGAGGCTCGGGGTGTTCGAAAAGCACAGAAAAACTGCTGGTGAAGAGCATGAGGTCGTACATGGACGACCCCTGAAACGACTCGAACGTTGCATGCAAGGCCAGTGCCATCTGCCAAATGTAGTGGCGTGTGGCACTTGCTTCCTAGCTGGTTGCCGTAGAAACTAACGACTCCGACTACGTGCCTGGCTCGCTGTCAGCAATGGCGGATAACCCCGAAGAAGGAGGGGCGCCAGTCGACCCCCCTAATGGGAAGCCGCCCCTTCTCCTTTGTCAAGCTACGGCGCTCCGTGAAAAGGCCAGTCGAGCTTAGCTGCTCTGCATTCTAAAAAGCTCAAATGGAGACATCCTAAAATGACCAATATTAAATAGTTTGTCGAATGCTAATCGCATCTCTGGGTAATTTCGGTGCTCCTGTTTCCTCTCCTGAGGGGTGGGGGTGGGGGTGCTACCCTTTTGTCGACAAAATCCTTCGTGGCTTCTGCTACATTTGCCTCACTTTCCATATTCGAGGCGGGCTACCCATTGATTTTATAGTGCTGATTTTATCGAGGAAATCCACTATTTTTTTTTTATTTTTTCGCTGGCTTCTGTCAGCGTTTTATAAGAGGATTTTCCCGCATTAAGGCGAAGCACGTCCATCGTATTGTCCTCTGTGACGAAAGAAGCCTCAGGCTCGTGTTTGTCCACTTTTCAAAATTTACAAAATTAATTTCGTGATGATGTTATACTTATGCTCTGCGTAATGTACTGTCTATAGGAAAATGAAATTCAATCTTTTCAAAATTTACTGAAGTCATTTCATGATGATGTTATACAGGGTTCCCCCAGACCTGGAAAAGTCAGGAATGATTTATTTATTTTATAAAAGCCAGGGAAAGTTAACAAATTTCTGGGCACAAAGTCAAGAAAATCAAGTTATCAATTGAAGCGAGCAATTCTGTGGAAGTACACATATAATCAAAATGACATTTCTAAATTAGAAGCTTTTTATTAAAATATGTGCTGCATAGCTTGTTCCTTCTGATATTTGCGTTAACCTCATGTTTATAAACAATGAACAATTAATATAGCATTTTTTACTTTGACAAATGTCATATTTTCACATTTATCAATATCCAGGGACATTTGTTCAAAGCCTGAAAAAGGTCACGTCAGTACACTGACGTGAACTTGTCCGTGGTCATACAAATATTGATTCATAAAGTAAATATTAATGGTTATAGATTAATTTGCTCTGCTACTGGCTGTGTAATGACATTGTCAGTATGTGACTCGAGTGACCTCTTGAAATTTGCTAAATTCGGTTTATAATGATGTTATACTTTTGGTCTACAAAAGATACACGTTGATGATGTTTGGGTGATCGTACAGTATGTAGGAAAATGAAAATTTATTTTTTTCGAAATTTACTAAATTCATTTTATGACATGGAATGAGTTGGTTAAGTCACATGCACTTTTCCCCGAAAAGCTAGTGAACTTCTCAAACACTCGATAAGCTCGAATTTCACACGCAGAAACGCCCATGTGCAATTTCGGTTATAAACTTAGCCTAATAGGTGATATAAAACACCAATTGAGCAGACCTAGATTTAACTCGCTTTTCACGCCGAATTTTCTCGGAAATTTACATCACTGGTTTCCTCCCCACCACCCATAATCAAGCAAAATCAAGCACTTCATAGCTAATGCTTCTTGTCCACTTGTAATTTTTTGGCTTAATTTGGTGCTAAGTTGGCTTTCCTAATTTTCCAACCCTACCCACATGCAAATCTCTTAATTTTCTTAAGTATGAGCAGCGCCGCCAAGGGGTAAGAAAGTGCAGGAAAAAATGTCTATAGCTCTGTAGTTCCAACCTAGTTTTCGTTATTGTTTTAATGCTGCGATATGATTGGTCTAAAGTAGAACAGAGCTCTCATCGTAATTTTCTTCTAATTTTCTATGATTTTTTTTGCCTTAAGAAAATTAAGAAAAATTTAAATCCAAAATTAGACAAAATTTACAAGTGGACAGTTGGCATCAGGTAAGGTGGTCGTCGCCTATGGCTCCCAAATAACCCACGAAATTAATGCATCCGGATTTTCTCCAACCACTAAGTTATGCGAAAAACGGCGCGATTATAATTTATAACTCGCTTCCCGTTTTAGCGAAAAAAATTCAACAGGAATTGTGCGTGTAGCGAATTTGTGTATCAAGGTTGTATTTTCAGCCCTCCCTGCCATGCTGAGCCAAAGGCGCAGGATGCAATTTATTTACGGATTTGTTTACATTTTCCCAAATATCTGACACACTTTTCACGAAAAAGGCAATTGGGTTGCATGTTGCGTCTGCGCCCCCTTGCCCCTCGTTGGCTCGCACTTGGGCCATTAGCGCCAAGGCCCTTGAGTGACCCCAGCTGCCCTTCCCCTAAGTGCCCCTAACCCCCAGGTATTTATTACTCCACTTTTTACAGTGATTGTCTCAATCAGTCCGTGGGAAACACCCCCTGCCTTCCTCGTTGCACCTAGGCGCCCGTTTATGGGGCACCCTGTAGACCCCTAATGGGCACCTCGTTGGGGGGGACAGCCTTTGGGCACTGCCCCTCATGTTTTATGGACGCCTTAGTTTTGTTGTCACTTGTAAATCACTCGGCTAATTGCTTGTTGGCTCTCGACCTGGCACGGCAGGGGGCGCTGGTGGCGTCAGATAGCACCCACCCCAATGGACGCCCCTTGGACAACCCGTTAGGCACCCTCAACTTGTCCATTATAAGGTCCTAAATCTCGGCTTGTTTGCACCACCGATGATTAGTTACCAGGCGCCCATTTGTCAACCGCATCAATCGACGTGGAAGATGAACTTGACTTTGTGGGCACCCTGTAGTTTTGCGACGTAATTGCAGTTTGGGGTGGTGCCTGCAATTACACGAGAACCTGTGTAAGTTGACCACCCGAGGGACTGTATCTGGCGGCATTGGCTGTAGCTCCGCCCTAATTTTCTTAATTTTTTTAATGCTGCGATATGATTAATCTAAAGTAGAACAGAGCTCTACTCGTAATTTTCCATAATTTTTTGTTGAGAAAAAGATAAAATTGACTCCAAAATTAGACAAGGATAACATGTGGACAGTTATGCCACCTGTCCACTTGTAATTTTTAGCCTTCAGAGAAAATTAATAAAAAAAATTTCTCCAAAATTAGTAAAAATTATAAGTGGACAGTTAGCATGAGCACAAGCATTGAGCGTGCCTCACCTAGCCCCATTAGGGGGAGTTCCCTCCAGTATGCAAATTCGCCTAATTGCATAAACAGGCCTGCCGGATGTTGCTCCAGTCATTATGCAATGCTGCTTTCATTCATTCCCCGCTAGAGGGCGATGACACGCACCCCCGTTACTCTCGGTAGGTGGCGCTTCGTTGCCCCGGAGAGTTTTCGGTGCATGTGTGCACCCCTCGGTGGCTCCCTGGCAACCGGTTCCCATGACTAAGCCGAGACTGGGCACCCCTCGTAACCCGGGGGATCCTGGGGTACCCTCTTCGACATAGCCTAGCAATTGGCCAATGCGGATCTCTGGGAAGAATAAGCGAAATCTTATTTTTTTTTTTTTTGGTGATTAACCTCAGAGGTATTCTTCCCTTCGCAAGGTCATGATCAGGGTTCTTGCACTTGTTGGCTCAACTCTGGAGCGGTTGTCATGCCACTGTGCTCGGAATGCTGACTTCTCCCATTTGAATTAATTAGGACATTGTGGAAAGGTAACTAACTAGCAACGGTTGGTTGGTTGTGATTAGAATCGTTGGATCCTGGATCCGCTTTCTGGAAAAAACGAAAAAACCCGAAGGAGAAGGCCAGTTAGTTTATTGAGCCATCATTTGCTAGTGAACAGATTTGCATGTTTTCACGTCACTTGACCATTAGGAAAACTGTATCGTATCCTGTGGGAAGTTAATGCACATATGAAAAATTTTACAGGCTTATTAAAGCACATACAACTGTAATCAGTCTAATGCGCAGCAAATATCCTGTTGGTTGAATATCCATGTACACCCATGCTTCGTTTTACGGCCTTGATCGGTTCCTGGAAAGTGGGTTGTATAACGAATCATGTTTTTGCATACAAACCCATGTGAAATCAACGAGATCAGTTGCAATTTAAAAAAAGTAAGGCAACAATTTGCCTAAAAATCCAGTAGACCTCATTATAGCCTATTTGATTGCAATACTAAATCAATTTAGATAGTTAAGATTATGTACATGTAGTTTAAAAAGCATGGTTTCGATGACGTCTGTATTTGATGATTGGTGATTGGAAACCATTTTATGGCAATAAATTTCCAATTTCCGTAATGATTTAAATGTACAGTGGGCACATAATTTTACCTAAATTGGAAATCGTATCTTCATCATTTAGATTCTGTTGAATCATAGTGAACACAGTGATGATTGAACAGACTCAATGAATCAAGATGCATATTACCATCCTATGTGCAATATGGGTACATGGGAATCATTACCAGAATTGGAATTTGTGGAAATTTGTTATGGGAATTGTAAGTGGAAGTCACACAATGTTATTGTACATGAAGAATTGTAATTTTGCATGTTTCGCTGGCTGTAGAACTTATGGGGGCGAGGGTCTCACCAGGGGCTCTGCCTATTGTTTTCTTTAGTACCTCCGTGTGCCACCAGGGGCGCCACTTGTGAATCCTCTAGCCACAATGCTTGGGAAGGTCTCACCAGGGGGTCTGGTGAATAGTTTCGTTTAATTGCACGCTCAAGCTGCCTGATAACTGCCTGATTTACATTTTTACCCAACTTTGATAATCCAGATAGTGTTTTTTCTTCAATACTTTTGTCACCCCACTTTCTGACACTTTCTGAATGGTGGCGGTGAGCGTGCTGTTGCCTAATTCAATTAATTTGCAATGCATACTAGGAACTCTTCCCATTCACGAAAAAAAAGTGTTGTGCCATTGACCTTCATTATTCATGCTAAGAAAAGCGACTCATACGTTGCGTGAATCGGAGAGACTTCCGTGCTTCCTAACAATTCCTGGAATTTCTTTCCCAAATTTATTCCACGTCTGGGAGCGCTGTTGTTGCTTAATTTCAAATGGCTGCAACTTCACTGCATGCTGTGGTTAGCATTTTTACCACTTTTTGGGTAATTTATCCTTGCAATTAACAATTTGGAACGTAAAAATGCACATTAAGTGTTCATCGATTTGTAACTTTTCTTAACTTTCCTAACTTTTCCTTGCACATTTCCTATATCACAAATCTCCTTAATTACCCAGGTAGCACATTGAAAATTTCATGCTATAAGATATGTTTTACAAGTGGTGCATCATGTTCAAAGCAAGGCAAAGAAAATTACGTCATTTGTGGGCATGTTTAAAAGTAGTCTTGTGCCTTGGTAGAAGTAGGGACATTATGACATCACTTTCACGTTAACCCAAATATGACAGTTCCCCCTTACCTGGAAAACCTGGAAAAGTCAGGGAAGTTGAAATTGAATTTCTGGGTGAGCCCTGTATGATGTCAAATGTGATAAAAATGACGTCATTTGTGTTGCTTAGATAGTTATAAGTACACGTACAATGTCGTTTCTGTATGCATTTTAATGTCACTATCGTCGTGTTTATTTCAATAACGATTGCTAGATCGATATATTGCCGATTAAAGCAATGCCCCTCGTAAGGGGGTCTGGGCTATGTGCGCCATCTGTCGTGCAGCGCCACCCTGTCATTACCCACCAGAAACACTTGCCCTAAGCACTGCATGTAAAAGTAATTAATTCACGCTCGGTTGGCTGTTTGGGTCGATGATTGGGGTACCGTGCCATTATTTGATTACGAACAAGATAACTTTGAATAACAAGAATTAAATAATCAGCGAAACACTCAATTAGACAAATTAAGGGGAGGTTGATGGGTTACCCAATCTGGGAGCATTCATGAATGACGTCACTTTGAAGAGGGGGAGGGGGTGTGGCAGCATGACGGGACCATGACTGGGGAGGGTCAAATTATGTCATACCCTGTTTGCTGGAAATTAGGATGGTAATGATGAAAGTACTCCTGTAATCAAAGTACAAATTGCAGTAGAACGTCTGTAGAAAGTTAGTCAACATATGAAGTTGTACTGACACAGGATTTTAATTCAGGCCACCTGCCCCCCACATACCTGGAAAAGTCAAGGAAGATTGCTTTATTTTAAAAAAGTCAGGGAAATTTAACAGATCTTTTAAGACGAAGTCAAGAAACTCAAGCGATCAATTGAACGAGCAATTTTGTTGAAGAGATCAATAATGAAATTGTAAATTTGAAAAAACTAATTGAAATTTGAATTTTTTTTTATTAAAATGTGTGTTCTATTGCTGGTTCCTTATTAGATTTTTTGTTCACTTCATGCTTATAGTGATCGATGAACTGTAAATATAGCATTTTTTACATTGACATACTGAATGTAAGTCATATGTCGCATTTTTCAGGGAAATTTCCTTTTTCTGGGAGGACCCTGAACAGTAAAAATAAGGTACATGTAACCGTCGTGCTACTTGGCAGGTGGTTTTGGCCATGATTAGCTATGTACGGTGTGTTGTTTATCCTTAAGCGAAATCCTGATGCAAGCTGCTGTCGTCTGATTTTTTTTTTGCTGTCAAACCGAGTTTTGCGACTGTTTCGGGCTAAAACGCTCCTTGGCTTGACCTGTCTTGAACCCCTTTGTTGCAAGTTGCCAGCAGCTGTCGGGTCTGCAAACCAGCTGGAAATAATACTTCCTGTGCAGGTACAGGTTGTGGCGTGGGCTGCTCTGGCACCCAAAACTCCTACAGGGTGGGCCACCTCCGAAATTGCACAGCTCCAAAAGGAGCAGTTCTGAAGTGGAATAATGTAGGGTCCATCCAGACCTGGAAAACCTCGAAATGTCAGGGAAGTTGAAAAACCCTGGAGAAGTCAGGGAAGATTGATTTATTTAGAAAAAGTCATGGAAATTCAGCCAAGACACAATTCAGAAAATGACACACTTGATCAGCCCAGCATTGATTGGCTGCCAGAAAGTTTTCACATTGGCATATGTAAGATGCTCACATTTTATATGGTCAGGGAAATTTGTTTTTAAAATCTGGAATAGTCAGGGAAATTCAGCATATATTAAGACAAGTCAGAGAATGACACACTTTCATCAGCCCAGCATTAATTGGCTGCCAGAAAGTTTTCACATTGGCATATGTAAGATGCTCACATTTTATATGGTCAGGGAAATTTGTTTTTAAAATCTGGAATAGTCAGGGAAATTCAGCATATATTAAGACAAGTCAGAGAATGACACACTTTCATCAGCCCAGCATTAATTGGCTGCCAGAAAGTTTTCACATTGGCATACATGTACGTAATATGCTCACATTTGAAATGATCAAGAAAATTAGTTTTTTAAACCTGGAAAAGTCAAGGAAGTGAAAACTGAATTTCTGGGGGAACCCTGTGAGTATTCTTCCTATTGTGGCATGTCATTGATGCATTTTGCTTTCTTATTGGTATTTCCTGCATATTATGGTTTTATTTGTCCTTACTTTTTTCCATTTTTGTACAGAATTTGGGTAGCTTGCCATTCTGATGCATTTCTACATTCCGTGTATTTCATTTTACTTTCATTGCTCCTTTTCGCTGTGATGTAACACTTTTGTACTTGGTGAATCTACACCCACCACATGACAGTGGATGTGTTGCGTTGAGTTGATTGCGTCGCCGCACTAGGGGCTTCCTTTGTCGACTTTGACACCTGTCTCGGGGGCGAAGGACCCCTCGAGGTGGTGGTCATTTTCGGCGTCCTGCCCCCTCGTGGGCCGGCCCAGGGCCTTGCACCCATACTGGCCGCAGGTTGAAAACCCGAAAAAACGGCCATTAAAAGCACGAAGACTTTTTGGGGGTTGGGGGCACCGAGCAGCTGTTGGGCCAAGGTGCGCCAGGCTCAAAGGAAACTGGTTTTTTTTTGTTCTTTGGCCATTGTTGTACCTGGGAGAGCGGGGTCTCCTCAGCACCCCTCGGCCTACGTGCCGGAAAACACGTGCTCGCCCAGGGGTGGGGGGACACTGTCACCCAACGGCTGAGTTGTGGACTGACAACGGATGGGGGATGGCCCTTGAGGACACGTGTGAAAATATCACCATTTGACACCCTGCATGGGCTGACTCATGCTCGAGTTCGGTGTGAACAAGTTTGGCCCAGCCCCCAAAATGACCAATACGTCACATTTTTCTGTCTTCCCTATTTGGTACAGTGTTATGCTAACTGTCCACTTGTAATTTTTGTCTAATATTGGAGTTACATGCTGGTTTCTTATTCAATTGTTTGTTCACTTCAACAATAAATACAGCATTTTTTATATTGGCATATGTAAGCCATCCCATTATGGAGTTGTAGGGGTTCACATTGCGTAACTTTATCGCGTTTTCCTGCGTTATCTAGATATCCAAGTGCAGTCTGAATAGGGTGTTAACGTGCCGTTTTAATGCGGGAAACAAGAGCATCTTCTAAGTATTTCGCCATTTGCAGGCTCCATTCAGGCTAATTACTTGATGGTCCTGCTCGAGGTCTGACTTAAGATTCCTCCCCTTAACAGAAAACCTGAAAGAAGAGAGACTCGAAGGGCGATGTCCAGCACCCATCGCTAATTGATAGATTTATGGGTGCCTGTTCCAAAAATAAGTGAAACGGGGCCTTGTTTTAAGCCATTTAGCGGCTTATTCCTAAAAATCTACCCCTGAAATGATCCATGCCACGGACTCGATGAAACCGTCACGTGATGGAGGGTTAATCCACGAGTGACCATAGCTTGACCATGCTTTGACCATCGAACAAAAGCCTGCCTTATTTTCGAGTCCTGAAAGGTCACCCACTGGTGCACAATGGGGACAATGAGGTGCAACGACTGACTGGTCACTACGTCCTTCTCACGGGGTTCTTAGGGGTCCAGTTGAAGTCCAGTGTGTGCCCAAATCGGACCTAAGATGGATATTGTGTCGTAACAGCGCGGAGACATATGTCTCGGAATTTTAGGAATTTTACACCAAAAAAACTCCCATTCCTCATGTTGACATTCTTGCTTGATAAGGTAAGAAAGCCCCTAATTTTTGTTGGAATTCGACGTCTTGGCTCTGATTCATTTGTTTTTTTCTTGGCATTGTCTGGGAGCGTTTTGTTGGAGGGCTTGCCTTTCCTGCTCTTTGTGTTATGTACTCATTCGACTTAATTCCCTGCAAGAACTCAGGTGTATAGTCTCAGGTGTGTCAACACGCTGTTTTTCTGGAAATGCTAATTTGAAATGTTTTTTTTTGCGAAATACATACATGTAATGAGGAGGTGGCGATTTGTACCTTCCACTCGTGCCACACGTCATCACATCAGTGATGTCATGTTGTCCAAGATGGCCTCCTCAGTATGTCCGAGAGCTTTTATTTACATGTACCTTTATCCAACCTGTTTGATACAAATATTGTATGTGCAGTGATACCAGCAGGGTTTACTATCCAAAGCGTTTTGATTTTTCTCCAGATTTTTACACGTAGAGCATGCATGTTCTTAGTTTATGACGCTACAGAATGTCAACATTTTCAAATTAGTGATGATGTTGGTAACCACCTGAAAGGACACTTCTGTAGGTACATCGCATGGTGTAGTATACGATGTAAATAACCAATCAATAGGAATTTCCAAAAAAAAAAAATTCATGTTTGAAAGGCATCTTTGCATAGTAAACATAAAGTACAGCAATGAAGTGTTGATTTTTCATGATCATGGAAACAGCCACGAGGACACTGGAAAGTCATTCAATTTCAATACCAAACAAATGTGGCAACCCTGTTAATGTAGCCATGAAAATCGGTTATTTCCTCATTCTTAGAAAAAATTAAAAAATGCCATGGCGTCACCTGGAAGGTCGGGGAATTTTATTTGAAATTCGTGGGAACCAATAACATCCTCCAGATTGTGGTGCCGCCTGGCGAGCGACTGCAGCTCATTCTAATGAGGCGTGGGTGAACGCATAGCGCTCCCATTAGGTCACCGTCCTTATTTCCAACCCATTTCCGAGATTCACGATGAGCAATTTTCGCAAATAAAAGATAAGCACGGGCCACCCTAAACCTCTACATTCGATGAGGTCACTAATGGAAGTTGATCGCTGGGTCCGCCCTCGAGTCGGAGCGCCGTTGCTGCTATTGAAACCCATTGGCTCCATCGAGCAGCTTTATTTTATTTTATACAGCCAGATTTGATAGGTGCACTGACTGATAAGTCAGGGAAGATCGATTTATTTTTTAAAAAAAAGTCAGGAAAATGTAACAAATCTCTTGACACCGAAGTCAAGAAATGACACGGCTGTCAAAACTCAGGGAAAAGACAGAAGTTGAAAATGAAATTTCTGGGGGACCCTGCAGCAGCAATAAAATGCGGGATGTTTTTAATTTGGCACGCGGCGTGACGTCACGCGCGTGCTCCGCCGCCATTGGTCGCCGTCGGCACGTGCTCGTTGGCTCCGCCCCCAAGCGGATGTTTCAGCAGCACAAAAAAACGAGGCAATGTGCTCGGCGAGCAGCCGGATGACTAAATATCCGAATGAATGAATGAATAAATAATACGTGAATGAAAAAGCCATGAGGAAAACCCACTTAGACAAAGGCTGGTTCGGATCTGCTTTAGTTTGAGGCTGTGATTTGCACGCGAGCAGCGCGCCCATGGCACCCCGAAGCATTCCCACCCCCAAAACGGATGTTGGTCGATTGTTTTCCGCTAATCTGCCGTTTAATATTCACTTTTTGCTCGGATTTGGTGGTCGGCAGGTTGGGCATTCATCCGGGAGCGACTCGCGAGTAACGGTGTGTGCTGTAGTGTAGTGTGCGATTGTAGTGACTGGAGCTGGGCCATGGCGCACCTGCTTTTCGCGATACAGTGACGTTGGTATGTAAATTATTTTCTGGGTACACTGCATGATAATGTACCAAATTGAGACGTCATCATAGGTGTCATTTAAAACATTAAGTTTAAATACACTGTCAAGGTGGTGGTCATCAGGGGATGTTCAAGTATTATGTCATCAGCTTGGGGGTGGGAGTTCAACCAAATGATGACGCCAGTTGGGGGTAGCCGAAATGATGTCATCATTGGGTGTTGGGTCAAAGTTCAAAACTTTTAATCCGTTTTCGCTAAAACGTCTTAAAAAAGTGATGACGTTAATATTAGAGAGTTGTTACTTTCATAGATTCAATGACTAACGATTTTGTCGAAGGTTACATTATGAGTAATTTTATATAGGGTGTAAATGAACATCTGAAATAAGACATCTATAATTAGCAACTGTTGTGTACGGTTTAATTTCAAGTCATCTGCAGAGTTGACAGTGTGGTGAAATTTTGATAAAGTGCGGTATATGCCCAGCTCCAGATGTGCGAAAAATACGCACAGTATGTTTCAACCCTACTTGTCAAGTTGATAAGAATGACACCCGTCCTTATACTTTTTTGTTTATCCTAAACTATTAACCTGTTGACGTAGTGAAAGTAGGTTGACCTAAGGCAATCACTGTCAGCCTACGAGCCGTTAGGAGAAACCCACTTTCAGATAACGCACGCCTCGCTGCTTTGGCATTAACTGTTAAACAACTGTATTGTGCTCTTTTATATAACTCTGTTTTTGACAATTACTTCAGCCTGTTGATTTTTTTTCATATTCGAAAGTATTCTCATAGCTGACAAAAACTGAAACTTGTTCAGAAGCTCAAGTCGTGAAAGGGTATGCTTTTCATGCAAAGAAATTAATACATGTACAAACACTAAGTTGGTTTCTCACCACGTAGAATTTTTCCTCCACTTCTGCCTTCGATGATTCTTATGTCGTAAATTACACTATTTATTAATAAAAATGAAATGAAGATGAGAAAAATTCGAGATTGCACGCGCACATGTTCCAATTTCAGCACGTGCAATTTCGAATCTTTATTCAATTTTTTATTAATAAACTGCCTAATTTGCGACTCCAAATCGTCGGCGATGAAAAATTCTACGTGGGGAGAAATACAGTATACTGTAAATTTAGCGTTTGTAATAGTTTGTTAAAAGTGTATAGGAGTGTTCTTCCACTTTTTAGCCTAGTGGTCCTTGGTGGACCACGGGTGTTCTCTTCCAGATGCGATTCATTTTTTAATCATCTTATTTTTTCCATTTTCAGGGCTATAAGAGCATTCCAGCAGGTGTTATACATTGACCCGTGTTTCAATCGCGCGAACGAAGTTCACCTGCGCCTGGGATTGATGTTTAAAGTCAACTTGGATTTCGAGTCAGCACTCAAGGTTAGTCGTTTCTGGCTTTTTCTCCCCACTGCCAGCTTGCAGCTTCTGGACGATTGTGCGGGATAGGTTTGTGCCAATCTGTTGGAATTCAACTAAGGCTACATGTTGAGGGATTGAACTGAATGCGGTGACGCCATGGGGATGATCCGAAGATGAGGAGTCATCAGTCAGGATAAAAATAGGAAGTGCTAAACGCGATTTATCATAATTGTGAAAGTGCTGAGGAAGATCACTGGTTTAAAACTTGACTTACTTGCTCAAAGCTAAAAAGATGCTAAAACGTCCTCTTCCTCCTCTTAATTTGCTCGCTGAAATCGTAACTTTCAGTATATGTTTTGCACTATAGTGTACTGGTAAGAAAGATTCATTTTCTAAATGAGGCTGTAACTTTAAATTATTTTTGAAGACTCATCAGATGAGGGGGATGTGAATTACGCCATGATTGGCATTCACTTGACAGTGGTGTTGGATGTATGGAAAAAGGACGTTCAGAAGTGGGGGAAGGGGGTTGCCCAATTTGGTTGACAGTAGTTCGTAGGGGGATTGTGTGTCGAAAATCCTCTGGACTTAAATTTTTGCATGGCCCCTAGAACGATTGTAGATTTCCCCCTGTTCAATGATGAAAGTGACAAATGATTGGATTTCTGAAGCTGTATGTTCATAAAACTTTTGGCTTTTGATTATGCTCAAATGAGGTTGGAGTTGGTTTTGACCAATTCTGTATGCAAAACATGTTAAAGTTGCCTTTCACACACACTTTTCTTAAAATTTGTATGTACCGCTGTAGTCTCTCATTCGACAGAGATGGCAGGGGTCACGGAATTATGCAATAAAGGCATGCAAAGGAAGCTAATTGCAATTTTCGGTTCTGAAATAACCTTAAGTATTTGTTTCTTGCAGCATTTTCAACTGGCCCAGATCGATTCGAATCCGTGCACCTTCACCAAATTAGAAAGTAGGAACTTGCTCTTGGGCTTGCCAGTTTTTGTTGAATTTCCCGTGAAATTTATTCTACTTATTAACCTTACGTTTCTCTTTCATTTATTAGTTCGATTTCACATAGGACACGTGTATGAAATTCAGGTGGGCATCTCCTCAGCTTTCACGTTTGCACGGGACTCCCGAGTCTTTAATTGCGAGTTAATTTGGGCGTGTTTCGGCGCCTAAAGCAGTTTCTTTTTACGCTACATATGTACTTTGATTTTAGGGAAAGCATAGAGCGGCCAAAGATGTTTACGAACAGTTGCTAGAAGACAAACTTACTTCTAGAAGCCTGAAGGCGGATATTTTTAGACAAATAGGTAGGCAATGTTAATGGGAACTATGTGGACAAAATCTGCGTGTAAATTTTGGCTTTCATTGCGAGGCGTTTAATGCATTTGCCCCATTTTCCAGGCTGGATGTATCACACGGTTGATTCGTTGGGTGAAAAACCAGTTCGCGAAGGATATGCCATTCATTACCTTCAAAAGGCTATTGAAGCAGACCCTAGCAGTGGACAAAGTCTTTACTTTTTGGGCAGGTTCGTATTTTGGATGTTGATTTAGCATTTTATTGCGAGGCTCGAGTCATTTCTGCCCATAAAATACAGATGTGCTAGAAAACCTGCTTCTTTCGTTTTAGGTGTTTTTCAAGTTTAGGAAAAGTTCATGATGCGTTTGTTTCTTATCGCAATTCAGTGGATAAATCCGAAGCCAACGCTGATACCTGGTGCTCGATAGGGTCAGTAGGATGCTTTATCGGAAAGCTTCGGTGAGATATTTGCGCCTGTTTTTTTATTATCAATTAAATAAATGTTATTTTTGTTCAGGGTACTGTATCAGCAACAAAATCAACCTATGGATGCCCTACAAGCGTACATTTGTGCGGTGCAGTTGGAAAAAGGCCATGTAGCGGCATGGACCAATCTAGGCATACTGTACGAGACATGCAATCAGTTGGGTGATGCTCTGGCCTGCTATGTAAATGCTTCACATAATAAAGGTATGTTAATTATTTGAGCGCTGGAATTAATGTTGTTCAATCATTAATATTAAAAACATGTTTAATCATTGATGTACGCATTGCAGAATAATGTGACAAATGAAAACTGTACTATTCAAGGAATGTGTTTGGGTGGTAGCATTATTTTCTCTGACGTAACTTGGTTGTCAATTTAAATAATGAAAGCATTTATTTGTTAGTTAATGTTAATAATACATTTTCATATATAATTATTAATAATTACTAATGGAAGGAACGACCTTGAAAACTTTTTTTTTTTGAGAATGACATGATTAGAAATGGTGACAATTAATTGTCAGTAATTGTGTGAACCTTGACCTTTGTCATAAGAATGCAATGGCAATTATTCTGCATTTGAGTTTGACCTTTGTCACAAACCGGTTGGCATCTCAACGTTATAAAACAGGGAGCAGAAGAAATCAAAATTATTTTGGTGTTAAACAAAGACTGCAGGGGTTAATTATTCTCACGATGTCAGAGCTGCTAGACTCGCCAAGCAAAAGCAGTGGTAACCAAACATTCATTTTCTATATCACTGGTTTCTTAACTGAAATTATTTTCAATCAACCACTTACATTATATTGGTGTATTTGCATAAACTGCTCATTTATAAATTAATGATATTACAGTACAACGAAATTGTGGTACAATTGCTTGGTTGCTACTTTTCATTTACTACACTAAAAATGTTTGTGCTCCACTTTATTAAACGACATTGATGCATTCAAGTATACATTGTAGTTTCTATGTGCGGAGGGTTGTTAATAGGATGTATTCATTAATTTGTCCAGTCTCAACAATTCCCTGAGAATGAGCAAAAAACAACAAAACTGATTTAAACGATGAATACATCTGAAATTTATTGCGTTCTGTCGCAGGGCAAAGGCTAATTCCAAGCATCAATATCAATTACATAATGCCAATTTGATATTGTAGTGTGAAAATGTTTTCTCATGGATTGTTTATTCCAGCTGGCTTGACAAATCCAAATCTGGCAACCCGGATAAAATTCCTGCAAACTCAACTGTCCAATGCACCAATGCCAAACCATCAATCGAAGTGAGTTTCACGAACCGTTTCATTCCATCTAGCAAAATGGTAAAATGAGAAATTACTAAACAATCTGTAATGTTCTAGGCCTCGCCAGTTGCCGAGCATCGAAGAAGCCTGGAACCTGCCAATTTCGGCAGAAATGACTTCGCGCCAGAATGCTGCGGCAGCAGCTGCTGCCGCCGCTCAAGCTTCGGTAAACGCTGTTCCAGCAAAATCTAGGCCCGCCATTCAGATTCAGCAACAGTTTACTGGTGATGCGGGCCAACGACCAGCACCTTCTCAAATTCAGCAGCCTGCTGTGACCGCTGCTCCTCCGACATCCGGGAATTTCCGCGCTGTGAAAATCGGTGCAACGTCACCTTCCCCGGCTGTGGTCAATGGGTCGCCAAGAGCAGTGGCGCCAAATGGATTTCCTCCACCCCCGCCTTATCCTGGCCACCCCACTGGTGATAGACCATTGGTGCAA
This sequence comes from Cylindroiulus punctatus, assembly GCA_034695085.1. NCBI lineage: Eukaryota > Metazoa > Arthropoda > Diplopoda > Julida > Julidae > Cylindroiulus > Cylindroiulus punctatus. The sequence continues at coordinate 62,716 of JAQFYZ010000076.1, forward strand.
GGTCAGCCCCAAATTGCTCAACCACCTGTGCAGACAGCACCTGGCCAGCCGACGCATGTTGTGTATCAGCAATCAAGATTGAGGCAACCAGCACCTCCATCTCCTCTCGATAGCACATCGTCGGAAAGCGGTGGAACTCCAAAGAGGTTTAAGGTAAGAAGCCATGGCGCATAAGCTTGTATGTCCTCACTTAGTATTGGTTTCTTACCTGGAAAGTGGGCGACCTATTGTAGAAGATTTTAAATTTGTTCATTGATGTGTTCAATTTCAAGATCTGCCTCGCTACGAATTGAGGTACTCCTTTTTATCCACATTCTTGTTGTGGTCCAAAAGATATACAGTATTTGCCGTTGAATTGAAAATGCTTTTTTCTGGAACAAATAAGTTTTAACAAGTAACAAATTCGTTACGCGTATTTGTGGTATAAATGGGTCGGTTTGAAAATTGGAATGTTTTTCTGGCGATAGGGCGATGTTGCAGATTCCACCACTACCACAACACCGAGTACAACTCCAACCACCCCAACTCAGCCTTCGCCACAAACGACGCGGCCTTCACCACCGCCATTCTATCTCAGCCAGCAACAGGTTCAGATGCTAAATTATCTGCACCAGAATCAGTCCAACTTAAATCAGCAGCAGCTGGGTTTGTTGCAGCAATTGCAACACAACTATCAGTTGATGGTGCAGCATCAGCAACAACTCCGGCAGCAGCAGCAGCAACAAGCGACTGCTACAAATGGACAAGCTGTAAGTATTTGTACCCAAACCTTATCAAAAATTCTGGCTTGCGGAAAAAGGGTTTTATTCTCTACTAGTGTGCGGCAGTGTTGGCCAAAAATTAGTGGGAACTAAAACCTTCAAACTACAAGTTACAATTATGTGCCCAACACTTTTGTCGACATGTTTTGCATTCCTTCTTACAGGGTGTGCGACCAACGGGTGCCCCTGCGCAAAATCAAGGACCAAGCTCTACTGTTAAAATTGCTGCTGGGGCGTCGGTTAGGCAAGCTTCTCCTGCTGAATTGCAGCAGCAGCGGCCTCCTCTCGTCGGGCAACCGCAACTGCCGTTTGGAGTGGGACCTTATCGCGGTCTTCAACCTCAGAGCGTTTCTACCACTTCAGCAAATGCTGTTCAAACAGCGGCTTGCAATACTGGCGGTGTTCAGCAAAGGCAGACAGTGCCTGGACTTCTGGCGCAAAGTAGTCCTGGTTCTTCTCAGGTTCTGGTCTCCTCCCAACAGCCATCTCCTGCTCCAAGCATCACACAATTGACCGCACATCCATCTCTAGCCGGTGTTCAGCAGCAAGAAGGCGACGACATTTTGAACACCACTGTGACTGATCAAGAGCTTCAGGCTCTGCTGTCTCAAAAAGACATCGCAACTTCGCTGGCCGAAGACCTCCTGGCTCAGTTCACGCGAGAAGTGGAAATAGCAGAGGCTGCCGCAGCTGTTGGGGTGACCACCACGACTTCGGCTGATGGACAGATAATCACTCAGCTGAGTTCTGGTCCCTTTTCTCCATCCAATCTAATCAACGATTCGTGCGACTCGATAGACAATTCCAAATCTGGTGCTGCGAAACAAAAGCCACCCTCTCCTACGTGTAGCGAAATTGCGGAGATCCTAGGGAGCAACTTGAACGAGTCTGAATCTGCCGTGACTTCTGCGTGTTCGGCATCGACGCCTCATTCTTCTACGACCAGTATTTCACAAAGTGCATCTTTGCCAACTTCGTCTCTAAGCGAGCTTAAAGTGAGCACAGTTACTATCCCAGGCCTTACCTCTGAATCGTCAAACTCTGGGTTTCCCCCTAGTAGTTCTGTGGCCAATCCTCCCTCGAACTCATCGTGTTCACGGACGTCGAGCCCTACGGATGGTAGCAAGCCATTAAGTGCCACAAATCCAGGCGCTGCTCTGTTGAGTCCCTCGTGTATCTCGATCAGTCTGAGCTCATCCCAGCTGCTGGTGTCTTGCAAAGGGTTGGGACGCAATGGGGTGTCAAACACCAGCATCATGTCCGAGAGATGTCCACCGCCAGCACCACCCGAAGCCCCGTTTCCTCCGGTTCCGAAGGACAAGCTGTTGCCGGCTACTCCTAGTGTTTACCTGGAGAATAAGAAAGACGCTTTTTCGAGGAAGCTGCAAGAATTTTGCCTGCAGCACCCTATAGCAGTTATACGGGGTCTTGCTGGAGCGCTGAAATTGGGTATGTCGGTTTTGATTGATTACAGCATTACTAACATGTATTTAGGAGCAGTTTACCACCTAATTCAGTTTTACTGCAATAGTCTGTAGTATGTCCCATGTTGCTAAACAAAAACCATAGTCAGTCATGAAAAAATGCCTGTGTTGACTAGATTAATTGTAACCTAATTTTGAATTTTAAAATATCAAGAAAATATAGTATTATAAAGTCAGTGCCATAATGGAAATGGTATTGCACTTATCGAGATGAAAATTCCACGACCTGCTTTCGTTCAATCAAAAATTAATAAGAAAAACTATCGGAGGTAATTTATTGTGCTCTGAAATATAATTCAAGATAAAATTGTGGTACTTATCTAAAGTCAATATAAATGTACAAATATAACATACTGTTTTATACTGCCACTTTTGACTTCAACGACCTTGCTTAATTTCTCCAGATTTAGGGTTATTCTCCACCAAAACTCTCGTTGAGGCCAATCCTGATCACACGGTTGAGGTGAGGACCCAACTCCATCAACCATCTGGTGACAACTGGGATAGTACTGGACGAAAAAAAATATGGCGATGTGAAAGCCACAGGTCGCACACAACGATTGCGAAGTACGCTCAATACCAAGCATCATCATTTCAAGATTCACTCAGGGTCAGTTCTTGTATTCTGTGGCATTCATGCGTTGCCTTGCTTTGATATTTTAAAAACTAGCTAAATATTGCTTTTTCTTGCAGGAAGAGCAGGAAAAGGTACAAGGAACTCACCGTGATTCTGACAGCGACTCAAACTCATCAACAACTTCCAAGTAGGAATTTTATAATAAGCTGTTGTGTGAATTAAACCCTCAACCGGGTTTTGACTAACGTTGGTCGTTCTAGGGGAAAGAAGAGACGAAATGGATTTTTCAAAACTATCAAATTTGGTACCAATGTCGATTTGTCAGATGAAAAGAAGTGGCGCATTCAACTGCAAGAACTAACAAAATTGCCAGCGTTTGCGAGGGTAGTGAGTGCCAGCAACATGCTCAGCCATGTCGGTCATGTCATTTTGGGAATGAACACAGTGCAATTGTACATGAAAGTGCCAGGAAGCCGAACACCGGGGCATCAAGAAAATAACAACTTTTGCTCCATCAATATCAATATCGGTCCAGGAGATTGTGAGTGGTTTGCAGTGCCGGAATCGTTCTGGGGTGTCATCCAAAATCTCTGTGAAAGGTAAGTTTACATCTGTTTATAAAATAGTGAGGCCTACATACAGGCACTGTCAGGCATATGTTTATGTTAAATACTGGGCTTTAGATTCGCACAGAACCTGGGCGGGAAGCTCGGGGAAAGTCTGAAATTTTGAAAGTGTCGTATTAAGTCGGGGTTTTAATAACTTTTTATAGCATTGACTAAATTAATCATTGTTCGATCGGGAAGCCCTAGAGGTCAAGGAAAACAAAATTTTTGACCTGGGAAAGTTTGGATTTTAATTTACTGAAGCTGAGGGAGCCCTGCTGGGAGTACCTGTAGGTTTAATTTTCCCTCGAAAAAACTAAGGGTATTTTGTCAAAGCATACTGTTAAGCTATTTGTGATCAATCCTAACATTGGTAATTTCAATCTTTGCTTCTGAAGGAACAGCATAAATTTTCTTCATGGCTCTTGGTGGCCCATCTTGGAGGATCTGTATGACGAAGGTGTACCAGTCTACAGGTTTTTGCAAAGACCCGGTGATTTGGTTTGGGTCAATGCAGGCACCGTACATTGGGTGCAAGCAGTGGGCTGGTGTAACAACATCGCATGGAACGTAGGCCCGCTTTCTGCCAAGCAATATCAACTAGCAGTCGAGCGTTACGAATGGAACAAACTGCAAAGCTTCAAATCCATCGTTCCTATGATTCACCTGTCGTGGAACTTGGCCCGAAACATCAAGGTCTCTGACCCGAAATTATTCGAGCAAATTAAGTAAGTGCCACAAATGGATTTTGGGTCTTTGCATGTCCAGAATGAAGCTTTATCCAGTTTTTCTTCCAACGATATGCATATGTGGTTCTAAAGTATGCTATGCTGTATAATTCCTTGACCAATGGAGGATTGTTGACTCTCGTTTTTGTTTACCAGGTATTGTTTATTACGAACTCTGAAGCAGTGCCAGTTGACCATTGATTTTATTAAAAGTTTGGGATTAGAAATCAAGTTTCATGGTCGGGGTAAGAACGAGGCATCGCATTACTGTGTAAATTGTGAGGTAGGTCAACCTTCTTATTTCCAATTCTCTCAAGACGTCGGTAAAGAGTTGATCGCTATTAATTTTAATTTTTATTTTTGAACTTTTGTAGTTGGAAGTATTTAATATATTATTCGTGAAAGGTCAAGAAAAGAGGCACGTAGTACATTGCCAAGATTGCGCTCGTAAAGCCAATGCCAGGCTAGAAAACTTCATTGTTTTAGAGGAGTATAAAATGGAAGAACTGATGGATGTGTATGATAACTTCATTTTGCATCCGGTAAGCAGCATGGACAATTTCCCAAGTTTTATTATTAGATTATTAGGTTAGATTACAAGTTGATACTGAGGAATATTTAATTGTCACTCTTTGCGATACATTTGTTGTCAATTGCTGTATAATTGTAAAATTGTCGGATATAAATGCAAGTTTTGGATGCAAGCAGCTTACTAATTTGTAAACTTGTCTTTGTCTGTAGGCACCCAATCCCAGCGATCTATGATGAGCGCCAATTTGCAACATACCTTTTCCCAACCTAGTCTTTATCAGGCATTGGACTCGTCAGCAGTAAAAGTGCTGAACTTTTAAGGGATACAGTGGAACTGGTAATCTCCCTGCGTTTGTGTAAATTTACATTGTTTGTGCGTGTATGTGTATATACGAGTGGATTTACCAGATAAAAGAATGCCACATTCTCTAGCTACTCAAAACTTGTTTAGGCTGCAAGGATGAGACTGTGCGCTTTTTATCTGGTTCGTGACATGGATCATACCTTTTTTGGTGACCATTGTCAAAGACCTGACTACAGCTGATAAACTCGCCATTAATCGAGGAAATCTGCAAGAAAGGACAACCTCTGCCACTGCCATGATATTTCAAAATGGTTGCCTCTTTTAACTGTAATGAATCTGTATTTGTTTTTTAACCTATCCTGCCACATCTATAGTGCTTCATTTGTGGGGATGTCATCATAGGAACATTTGAAAGCTTCGTGTCAGCCCTTTCCATCTTAAGTTGCAGGGTTCCCATCCCTGTGCTGTGGCATTTTGCGATAAGTTAAATGACGGGAACATCCCAAAGTTCGGAAAATTTACTGATATAAATTCTACTTGAAAAACTGAAAGCCGTTAAATCTGAAGATCATTAGCTTAAAATCAATAGAATGACACATTTACCAAACAATTTTTACCTCTACTGATTTGAGAATTGAGGTTTTTATGAAGTTTATTGGAGAAGGGAGGTTGCAATATTAGACTAGCACAGAAACGGGAAAACTGCTCCAAGTTTGTAATGTCTTTAGTAATGTTAAAGACATTAAAAACTTGGATCACTTTGCAAGTTGCTGTTGCGTAGCCCAGCAGTTCCACATCAAGGCTATTAAGATTCTCAGATGCCATCTCTGACTTTTGTATTGATGGCGGCATTTTAAAAACATATTTATTAGAATTCTTCTGTAATTCTTTGGACGACTGCAATCATAAATGCACGAAATTGTAACAAAAATTCATTAAAATTCTATCATAATTGTTAATTCCTGGGATTGCTGAGCCATAGTTGCACAATATTTTTTATTCACATTTACATGTATGCCTGGAAATGTTATTTAATCAGATTTCGAACTTTGAATGTTTTCCAACGACCAGGCAACCTAGGGCCTGCTGTCTTGTTCAGACTTCCTCTTGACAAGAAAATGCCCTTTGCAGAAAACCTTTGCTAATGACAGGAATGGGAACCCTGCTTTTGTGCGTTTGACCCTGATACGCCGAATGTTTAATAAGTTCCTTTCGTCTGCAACATAAGCGATTTTCTTCTGCTGATCAAAGACATGTTAACATCCAAAGCTTATCGTTGCACCCGGTTAATTGTTAGTTCTGCTTGAAAATTCCAAGTTTTTCCCAAAAATATTCATGTTCCTTCGCTAGATGCCATATCACGTAATTCCCTCTAATCCTTCATTCAACTGTAATTACATTTATTAATATTTATTTTGAAAACAGACTGCAAAATAAGATCAACAGTACATATTTTTGTGATACGGACGTGTGCGACACCATCATTTCGCAGATGTCTAGAGTGCTCACACCATTTTTACGATGTTTTGATTGCCTAACCCTTGTTAAAACTCAAATCATTATCACCTTAGAATTCATCCGTAGGTTAATTTTATTTATCATTCATTGGTTTGTGACTTGTCTTTTTTGCATATGATCTCAATGTTTACCTTATTTTTATTAATTTGTTGTCCTGTCGAAACTTTTCATTTTTATTGTAAATATCTGCTAGTAGTAAACTAGGACAATCTGTTTTTAGTGGTTAAATCAGTTTTGTTTTTAAATACCTTCCTTATTGCTCTCACACTTTGAGGTAGTTCCATGGATGACTGCAACTCAGTTGCTATGCATGCGCATTGATTACAATAAGGATCAAAATCAGTTACATTTCGTTAAATAATGGTTCGACGGTAACACTTGCTTAAATTTGAATTTAAATTCCGATAAATGATGGTATATCAAGGATCAGGATTATATTGAAGCACAACGATTTCAAAACAGCGACATTTCAACATTCAGATACTAATGTATCATTTCAGTTGGGTGTCAGACATAATCGTCCAGATCTCATTTGTTCGGGATATTTGGAATGTAATTGTTGAAAGAAAATTATAACAGATAATGTAATTACATTGGTATTGACCAAAGTATGTAACAAAAGTGTGCAATCCTTCCCTCGCTATTTTTTAAGTTGTTATAGCCACAAATGAGTTATTATTTTGGAAAAGAGTGAGATGAACATGATATCTTTATAGCAGAACACTAGTTTTTGTTTTAATCTCAAACGAAATTTGAGCATTCCAAGTTTTCTATAACTTTAATAGTTCTGCAATACGAAGAAGGCTATACAGGATAGGCCATGCATCTTCAACTCTAGCACACCCTTAGTAGATCCTTCATTCGTGAGGTTTACTTAGACATCAGTTTTGATTCTTGTAGCATATTTATTACCTGACGTTTAAGGGCAATTCGTGGTACCATTTCTCAATAATTTATTTGATTCTAGTTGCGTACCTAGCAGTAACTGTCGGGTATGCAATTTCAAACTTGTGGTGCATCACCACATTTATTTCAGTCTTACAAATTTGAGTTACCAGTCAAGATTTCGGAGTATCAATAATGCGTATAGGAGAATTGTTATCAACCGTGTCTATTTTTTTGCAAGAACAATTCACTCGGTGTATAATGCGATGTAAAGAAAGAGCCTAAATCTAGTTATGTGGTATAGCTTTTACAAAATAAATTTGTATATAGCGCAACTAAAAGAAGGAAGTTTACTTATTGGAAAGATGTTAAAAAACTGGGTACAGTATTTGGAAGCACTAACTATGCAAGCATAGGCGCCATTTGCTCCAAAGCAAACGTTTCATCAATTTGCGTGTATCATAACTTTTGTTCATTGTAAACTCATCTTCCCACACTTTGTAACCTAAGTGAATTTTTTCGCACAAGTTAACTGTAGGTAATCCTGACAGCTGGTTATTGCAATCATGTATTTAACACTGCCATTAAACCCAATGGAGTGAAAAGTCCACTTCATTCACAGAACATGGTTGCCAATTCTATTATTCAATTGCTATTTTTATTAATCCTAGGTCCATCTTTCACTAGTTTTTGCTGTTCGTGCAAAGAGAGGAAGTCTGATACGATAGCAAAATGTCCTTTTCCAGCATTGCTGTATGTTGATTATACTTGCAATAGCTATCGCGTTTTCAAACATGTGGGCTAGTACACCTGTACATGCAAGTATATTTCAGGTGAGTTGTGTACTATCATTTGAATTTTTATCATTATTATAAGTTCAATTTACATTTCATTTTTATAGAATTTTAGCAATGCCATCGATCGATCTTGGTCATCCACAGTGAGTATGTATTGATTCTTTTTCTCTCCATTTCTTTTGCTTTATTTTTCTAAATAATAGCATCCTGTTTTAGTTCCATAGTTTTTTCCTCGTTGTAAAAATGTTAAGAAAAATGCCCCCAAAATCTCTGGGTAGCATTTATTAGCATAGAATACAGTTTATACATGTAAATTTGGTCCTCTTTTCAAAATAATAATGGAATGTGCGAGAAATTCTGGGGATATACACTGTATTTTAGGTTTTTTAAGTGATCAAGGATAAAGGATGAACCTGTACAATGTCCATCCCTGATCAAATACAGTATTTTCCCCAAGTTTCCACACATTGCAAGGGTTTCAATCAGCCTGCATGATGAAAATGCCTTTTTCTATCTCATCGAATTGGTAGGCTACATGTACAGCACGATCCTTCTATACCCACTCATGGCTATTCACTATAATTTTAGGCCTATATTTACGAGGTTTGCCCAAACCTATAACAATTCGGAACTCGGTAGCTTTACGAGGTGATTGGTGCAGAAATTTGGCGACAACAAGCAACCACCCTGTACACGTCTTAAATTAGTCCCCTGCAGACGATTAGTGGTCACGTGATAAAAATTCCATCCAAAGCAAACATCCCGGCATCCTCCGCGCACCCACATTCCAGACATTTTTGTTTTGGGTCAAACATTCTTTTTGTTTGATTATGCGAAAATTCCTCTCCTTCGCCGCACGATTTCGACGCGTATCAAGCAGGCTTTGACGACGTTCTCGACATTTCCTCAATCCTAAGTGAACGCCCGCCATTCTTACGATATTCCTTCGTCCGTTGCAACGAAATGTAAGTGTTAATTTTCGATCGAATCGTAAACACTCGGGATGGTTTCGGATGGATGTAGTTCATGGGGAAGGGGAGGAAATGGGAGAGCGAAGATGGTGAAATTCAGCCGTTTTTGGCGCTTTTAGTTTCGCTTTCTACGCGCCTATCCTTCTGGGCCGCACTTTCAACTAAATAAGGCGAAATCGAAATCGTTTTTACATTTCGAACTGAATGTGGCTACGTTATTACTTTGGAATTTGCTCACCTACAGGGTGCGTTCAAAGTGCGCTGTATGAGGTCAGAAAATTTATCTGTGAGGCAATGTCCAAGTCGGCCTGGTGGTTTCATAATAATAACAATAATTATTTGGTTCGTGACATTCAAAGCGCAGTTTTTGGTTTCCTTGATTTTTTTAAAAGCTTGTGAATAAACGAGATTGTTTCAAAATTGAGATTGTATGGAATATGAGTGCATCTAAATATATAATAATTAATTAATTATGACTTGGCCCGAATTAAGTTCATATTAATTTGTATGGGCCAAGAGTTATTTAGACACATAATGCATAAGTGTCACATAATGACAACATAATGTTACGTTAGTATAAAATATGTGTACAATAAGAACAAAAAGTACAAAACATAACATTATGTTAATTTCAAAGTGTGTTTACAATAAGTACATAAAACCAAATAACAAGAAAACAATTTCACAATATAATATTATGGTATTTTCACACAAGAACATTAGGGTTGAAAGGTTGCTGCTAAGGACAAGTTAGTAAAGTTGTACCGTACGTTTGGTCAACGTACGGTACATAGTTTTTATAATCCTATTGCACCAGTGAACCTGTGCACGATCATTTTGGACGAAATTATTTTTAGGGTATACAGATGCCTCTTCTGGTAATGGCATGGTTTGACTCGGCCGTCAAAGTTTTATTTTAATTCTCGCGCTAATTATTATACTTTTCCATGATTGCAGACGCAGAGTGTGAAAGCCATTCAAAATGCATTCATTAGCATGTTTTCTATGAAGTGGATCGGATGTTGAGTGCTGTTAGAAGACGACCCGGTTGCCCCCTTAAGCGATAAAGAATATGAAATCCATGCAGCATCGGCTACAAAATCATAATTTATCGTATGTAAATTGTGCTGAGCATTCGAACCTGAGTACCAATTCGTCACCCTGGTACGACAAATTTCCCGGTAATTTGTATGGAAAGAACAATCAGAACGCTCATTCGAATCACTTAGCATATTCGACGAGTTCGGGTTGCTACCGACAGTCGCTCTCTGGGAGCGAAACAGACCTTTCCACCTCCACGGAAAACTTGACTCATGAAGAAAAATATGTGCTTAGGACTTCCACGCGCCAAGAGCCACAAGGGGAAGAGACGTTAGATTCCGAAGACAATTTCGGTGGCAGCGTTGGTCGGAATACTGGTGGTGGTGGGGGTACATATCGGGGTGGTGGGTCGAGTTATACGAGCATGGATCAGTCATCTTGCAGCACTTTAATTATACATCCTTGCGAGGATGACTTTGAGGATGAGGACGAAGACGATGAAGAAGATGAGGTGAATGAACGGCAAAGGTGTTTGCAGAATAGAGTTGCTGCTGCCAACAGTGGTGACATGAGGCCTGATTGGCATCACCACACCAGCACAGATTATTATGCCAGTCAGATGCATTATCATCACAACTATCAGCGTTCACAGAAGCAAAAGCATCCGCAATTTGCGTATTTGGGACAGAATTCTTTAGAAGGACAGTACAGCAACGAATCTCAGCATGTGCCAGATTACGCGCCACAAATCCAGGTACCCAGGGAGCTTACGGGATTACCGAAACATTGTTTAGATCAGTCTCAAGTCCTCAAACATCTAGCGAAAGAAGCCCAAGTGCCAACTTCAGCTGGGACTGCGCCTGGCGCAGTGCCATCATCTTCGACAACCGCCAATTCATACAATGAGAATAATAGCGCCAATGCTTCTGAAGCATTTTTCGGTGCCGAATTTGATTTGTCCAAGTTGCCACCACCGCCCGAGTACCCCGGGCGCTCCAACGCTCCCAATCTGAGAAATTCTGACTCTACAACTCCCCCCAGCACCGATAGCTCTCCTGCAAGCTCACCAGCTCGATCGCAGGGTTCAACCTCAGTCTGTTCTAGTTCATCCCCCCATTACACCACCACCAACAGCACGAAAACAACGGCCACCACCAAGGGATGCTTGTCACGCTCTCAGCCTGATTTGAGCAGACTCGGCCGCTGGGATGACGGTGGCACACGCCGTAACAACTACCTGAGTCAGCGACCCAGAACAAGAGGCAAGGCCTCCTCCGAAGTGTCTCCCGCACTGCTACACCAGAGGTCCTACGATATCAAGTATGGACTCGGTAGCTCTTTCTCCGCAGACATCTTGGCCATGGACAAGCGCCTCGAAGCCGTCGAAGACGAAAATCAACGACTAAAAGCAGAATTGGATTTGCATACGAGCAAAGTCTCCAAGTTGCAAAAGGTAACAGAACAACTCGTAAATTCCCAGATTTCTTTTGAAAAGGTGTTTTATGACGTGGAATGAAAATAAATGATGCGTTTTGCTTTAGTTCGAAGTGGATATACAAAAGGTCCACAGCGCTTATGAAGATCTGGTGAAATCATCGAATAAGAGAGACAGGCTGCACCATGCTGTGCGCACTAAACTTGAATCCGAAATTAGCCGCCTCCAAGAGCAAAACAAAGACTACCGAGGTTTGTGCAGCTAGCTGAAATGCACGCAGCTCCGACCGTGCAGTCTTTTTGCAATTTATTTATGAATTCCAGATCAATTGGACGCAGCCAATAACCATTTGCTACGAAGGCGCCTTCCCCTCGAACTGGACGGAAATTCTGACGTCAAACGCGAAATTCTGAAGCGGGATCAGCTCATAGCACAGCTCATACAAACGAGTAGGTTAACGTGCTATAAAGCTTTATAATAGTTACATCTGTTGGCTAACTCTCATAATTTGTTTAATCGTTGTAGATAAGGAGCTAACTGCTGCAAAGGAGCGACATGAAATCGAGTTGGCCGCACAAAGGGCCACGCTTCAGGAGCAACGTACACACATTGAAATTTTGGACAGTGCTCTGAGCAATGCCCAGGCCAATGTGGTGAAACTGGAGGAAGAATGCCGCAAGAAACAGTCTTATGTGGAGAGGGTGGCGCAGCTTCAGAAGGCCCTGAATGCACTGCAGGTGGCCTCGGAGCGAAGAGAGCAGATGGAGCGCAAGCTGAGGAAGCAGTTGGAAAGAGATCTAAACGAACTAAGGCAACAACAGCACGGCCGTCAACAGGAAGGAAAGGATGGTCGGCAGTCAAACTCTGGGTGCCATTCAGCGGGTGCACACAGCGGAGGATCTGGGAATCTACTTGGCACTGCCGAATACAAAGGCGGTTCGGAGAGCAGCGTTTGCTCTAACCCCTCGGAATCGGTCATCGATCTGAAGGGTGCCATCAGGGAGAAGGAGGAGCGCATCATTGCGTTGGAAACTGAAGTCTCCAAATGGGAGCAGAGATACCTGGAAGAGAATGCGATCCGGCAGATAGCCATTGATGCAGCATCAATGCCCAAGTAAGTACCGTGTATTTAGTGAAGTTTCTCACAGTTCTGTATGTGATACTAGTGATCCTGCATGCATCCTTTGACCTTACGGTTTGAAAAACCCTTACCCCTCCATTTGTTTGTTGTTGCGTCTAGTTGCGTATTTCTGATTAACAACTATAAAGTTTTAGTTGTTACTCGTATGTTACTGAATAACGACTAGTTATTTAGTCGTGGATTGGGTTAGCTAAAAATTAGTTTACTATGTCCAACACTGGTGTGGAAAGCCTAATTTCATGTCAAATATTCAGTAGTATTTGTCATGATTTCAAAAGTATTCTAAAACAAAATCCTGGTTGTAAAACAAAAACTGATGCATCATATTCTGCCCATTGGCGATAAACTTATGTCTTTTCAATCATTGGTTGTCCAGGAACTATGACTAACCCGAGCTTTCTCATTAGGGATGCCAAAATAGCCGCTCTGGAGCGGACGTCTCTGGAGAGCGAGAAGCTGATCGCCCTGGCCAGGTCCGAGAAGCTGAAACAGATGGACGAGATGCACGCTTCGAACAAACGCTGCGCTGACATGGAGTCCAAAATCAAGGATTTGGAGTCTCATCTGGCAGAGCGAGATGCCATGATCAAAGTCCTACAGAAGCACTCGATTGAGAAGGATGCGGCGTTTCAGAACGCAATGCTGCGTTCACCTCGCCACACCCCACACCCCTCGTTCCACTCGGCAAGCACGTCGGTCAACGCCGCCGCCCGCTCCAGCAGCCTTTCGACGGTTGTTCCCGAGGAAAGCGATAGTCAAGTGGCTGCTGGAAGCGGCGTATCGGCCGGAAGCCTGGCTTCCACGACGCCCGCTGGCATTGCGGACGAATCTCTGGACGAGCAACTCAACAAGCTTGGCTCTCAACTTCTCAGCAAGGTTTAAATTTTAACTTTGGTATTTCTTTCTTCCTATCATTGGTTATTCATTTATTGGAATGGACGATTCAATATAATATAAAACTTTATTCGGGAGTAATATCGTTAGTCGAACCTCGTAAGGAACTCGCTTAATACGAATTACTGTTAGTATGAACGGAATATACCATTGGAAATACTAAGTATTTGAAATGGTTTGATGCAAAATTCGAAGATAAGCACTTATCAAGACCGAAGTCTGTTGTAATTGTAAAAACAAACTGCTTCACTGTTTTATGAGGAAGGTGCGTTTTGGAGTTTCTTTTTAACATGGACTGCTTTGAATTTGAATTATAGGGTTTAATCACTAAGCTCCACTTATTTTGAATAACCTAACCATTAGATGAGTGAATATCCTTTATGACTTTTACTTTCATGTTTTATGTTCGATAGCTAAATGGCAAAATATTTTTCAGGATTCGATAATTCATGCTTTACGAAGTGAAAAAGAAAAGTATCCCAATCATTATTGGATGGTCTGAAGATCTGTCAGTTTCCTCCAGGATGTTTTTATGGTGCCATGAAAATTAATTATTGGCGCTGGTCGCCTATGCTCAAAGCTGCCTATTTTGACTGTTTGTATTGTGCTTCGATTTTCTTTAAATATAATTAAAATTCTTAAAATTGCAAAGCAATGTCATTTTTCTAGCGTTTCCTGCTTTGGGTACCTTCTGATAAGTGGTTAGAATTTTGTTCAAAGAGCGAACTTCATCCTTGTGAAAATTTATTATGTTCTTTGATGATTTTGCTATTCTATTCTTTGGTGATTTAGCTCTTCGACTAATTGATAACTAATTTATCAGTTCGTGTGTTGGACAATGGACAAGAGTTGGTCTAAAGGGCGCAGCCTGCAGCTGTGCCCAAATCACCAGTGATCGATCCATCAGATTCGTGATTTTGATCAAGAATTCTAGATTTAGACCAGGATTTCTCAGCGATGCAACCGTTATCAGCTTGGAGAAATGAATACTAAAATTGAGAACCCAGCTGTTGAGAATGGCTACAGTGTATCTTCAAAAACGATGAAAGCAAAAATTCTAAAAAAAAAAGAAGGCCTATAGCAGAAGGGTGAGCATATGGCGATTTCTAAGTTTTTAACACCTGTGGTCTTATGCAACGCTGTATGACTACGTGCATGCTAATATTTGAAGCGTACGTCCCAAATGATACTGCAAATGACGCTTGTTACAGCTCATTGAGGCTATCCAACCCTTGGTGAGATTATGTTACTACACTGTGTTAGAACGTTCACAAGGCCTATTAATAATCTTGAGTGGGAGCAGTTTGTCACGGTGCTTTGCTGGCCATGCATGAGGAAACTCGGAAGAGTGAATCAAATAACCGGCCTCTTTTTGCAACTTCGTACTAAATTATAATTTACGTACCAAAGTTTGCTCCTATTTTGGTACGAAAACGATTTGGCACCCTGTACGCGTTTACTAATTTCCGCGGTAGATGGCGCCACTTAACCATTCCATATACCATGGGACAAACATGTGCCAGTTTTTGCCGAGTTATTTGAAAACGATTAATGATTAATCATTCGTTCGCATCGTTCGTTTTCAAATAACCAGTCTGCTCGGTGAGTCGACGGTGACAATGGACTAGAGTTTTAAACAAAATACGGTGCAGCCTAGACCTACAACTGTTCATTCCAAGGTCAAGGTAAATTTTAATCACATATTTATGCAATTTGGTTTATGGTGCCTGCACACTTGTAATTTTTGCCCAAGTACGGAGATAATTTTTTCTTTTTATGGAGGTTTTTGCCCAACTTTGCCCAAGATTTACCTACATAAAATGAAAAAAATTCCTCCGTACGTGGGCAAAAATTACAAGTGTGCAGGCATCATAACTAGAGTTACCCGTGCAACTTCGTTTGCAAGGGAACCACGTGATCTATGTCAAACGTGGAAAAGAATGCCAATCATGGATCCAAAATATGGAGTACTTTGTTCCATTCCTGAGTTTTGATGAGTTTTTTACATGCATGCAACATTTCAAGGGTCTAGTCCTAACAGTTTTTACTCTATACGAAAAAAAAACCCACTTTGTTATCAAGGTTCTTGGAACCTAAGGTACATGTAAGCAAAACTACTTTAAATTACTTTTTGCTTGTTTTAGCTACACTTCTAGGGATGTGACATCGGACGTCGACAGTCGGCAGTACTGCTGGAAAAACATTAAGCGTCACTGGGTGGAAAGTACGTTTCTCTTAATATTCACTTTTTAGCATGAAATTACCATTGCACCCACTGACTGCCCGATTCCTCGTTTAGCTCGGATGGACATATGGGCCGATATGCACCTCATGAAGAACCTTCAAGCTCTCCACCAGAACTGTATCTACACTTGTGCCACTCCTCTTCAAGTAAGAAGGCATTAACTATTTTTCCACAGAACCTGGGAAATTCAGGGGATTTTGAAACCGTCTCGGCTGTTGTTTCCAAAGGTTGCCCTTCTATATTTTTATGAAAACGTTGTTATTTTTACCAGAAATGTGACTAACAGG
>JAQFYZ010000077.1:0-78597 GCA_034695085.1 Cylindroiulus punctatus
TTTTGACCTCCCCCCCCCACGTCAGCGTTTGTCATCATTTTCACCCCCCCTTCCCCCCCTAATAATGTTATCGTCAATGACAAAAAAATTCAAACATTTTTGTGAAAATGAGATCAAAAATTATTATTGCTCCTGAAAGTAGCATCTGAAATTAGGTGAAATTTGTTGCGATCTAAAACGACAGTTTTTATAGTCAATGATGACATCATTTTGGGCACCCCACAGACTTCTGTCATTTTGCTGTATTAGGCAGGCCATAAGACGAGACCATACAACTTTTGAACGTCCCCATTCTCAGGATTTTCAGACCCTCGCCCTATGTCGGCATTTGTCGTCATTTCCATCCGGACCTCCTCCCCAAATGATGATGTCATCATTAAGCAGTGCACAAAAGTTTCGAAATTAGCGAACTATTTGTAAGCCTATAAGTTAGATCAGAAATGATGACATTTTGCACTATGAATTTTTCATTATATATATAGTAATGACGTGAAGTATATTAAAAACAGCACGTAATAGGCGACAATTGTTTGCAAAACAGTGATCACAAATGCTGGATCGGTGTCGCCATATTTAGTCTGACAATATGTTTCAATGCTGTTGTCATCATTCGTAAGCATTTGGCTGACACCCCCTTCACCCTAAAGTGATGACCTAATACTTGAAGGTCCCACATCGTTGTAGCTGTAGACGTGAACCTCAAGACATTTCAGCTATGCAGAGCAGTAATTTAATGCAACCGGAAGAATCTGTCAGCTAGATGATGCTCAGATGTTCGAAGAAAATGCTTAATTTTTCAGCACTTATTGTAGGCAACGCTGGTGTTTATTGTGTCGAAAACATTAGCAGCAGACATGTCTGATGCAGATGTTCTCTACTTCCGGGATGGAAGGGAAAATTGAGGCTCTCTAGACCATATCCTCAAGAGTTTGCCTTGTAGAGTTCCCCCGTTTCGATATTTGTGCCCCAATAGTATCAACCATACAGGTTGTGCACAAATAATCTCACACTCATGTATACAGGAGGCCCGAAATTGACAAATGATAAGAAACTGCATCTGTCCTGTACTCTTAATTTAAACTTTACTGCACGTGACACTTAAACACATTGAAAATGTCTGTTTTGAATTGAGAGAAATACTGAACATTTTTATCAAACTTACATGTGCGGCCTTTGGGAAACTTGAACTTTCACTTAATTATGACCCATCGACTAATTTGTTTTCTACTTACGTTCTGTAGGGCCTTATCCTTTTCCTCCAACTTGCTGTTGGCCTGACCGAGTTGTTCCTGAAAGACGTCCAAGTCATTCTCAACTTGTTGGATCTTCTTCTGAAGGGCGCGAACTTCTTCCTCGGCCTGCACAAAACAAAACAATTGTTAATTATGGGCAAATTAAGTTATCCTGGAAGCAAAACATACTTATAGCGTAAAGTAGGGAATTATATTAACAACAGAAAATTTTGAAACAATAAGCGTTTCCAATTGTAGACCTTATTTTGTTGTTTATTTATGAGGAATATTAGTGAAGGATAAGCTTCATGCATATGTCCATTGTCAATGTCTTAATTATTGTATATCTGCCAATTACATGTACATACATGTATAATTTTTTGGAGGGGAGAGATTGTCATGAATGGCTCAGATTATTCACACATGGTGGTGGATTAGCTGAAGAATTTCATGCTACGAATATTATTTTGCATCTCGATTGCATTGGAATGTACCACCCACGCTGAGGATTTTAGAAAATGTGCCTAGACAAAGGAGCAGACAACAGCGCGAGGTGAGAGGTTCAAGCAGAGAATGGGTGAAACAAGAATTAAATAAAAAACAAGTTGGGTGAAGATCAACACTGAAGAAAACAATAACACCAAGTAACAAAAGTCAATTTGCATTGGGTGGAGAACATGACTAATCTTGAGCTTATTTTTAATCAATATCCCTATATACGGGAGCAATTCGAAATTTAATCAGATATCAATTTGAACTTAAATAACATACTATTATTGTTCTCCGTAGACAGTGTCAAAATCCCAACAATTCAATGCCTATTTATTTTCCTTTATATTCGACCTCTGCGATCTACAAGGTTAAACAAAGATTTTATTCCAGCAGGACTCTGATTATAAAGAAGGGGCTGAATTAATTTGTAAGAAATTGGAAATGTTCCATGCGAATAAACAGAACTGCCTTTCAACGCATTAAATTATAATAGTAATAATAAATAAACTGCCATTAACTTTGTCAAGTTATGTCGCTGTTTTTCATATAATTTTGAAAAGAAATGAAACGCTCATGTGGCATTTTCGTCTAAAAATCCACTAAAACCTAATAAGTTTAAACTTGCACTCTAATTTTTTCCTCCTGGTTGATGAAATATTTAATTTTATATACAGTATTATTGTTTTAGGTTTGAATTTCGTCTCGATTTATATCAAGTCAGAAATGGATTTTAAAAGTTTAAAGTAAATTTCTGATTACAGTAAATACTGTTTCTTACACTGTAGTTTCTTTTGAATTGAAATAGAAAATAAAAATAACTTTTAATTCTCTAACCAGACATGCATAATTTTCACTTATCACCTTCTAATCCATGTGATGCCATCAAATTTCATTTTCTACACAATAAAGTTGGGGTCATAAAAATTATTTTTTCTCTTGACTAGTTTTATAACAGCTTATCTCACAATGTCAATTTAAATATATCCAACTATTCTTTTTTGCCTAGAGTGACAATACAATTTAGCATCATGGAACACTTTTATTCTCATCTTTGAAGGGGTGAATTAAGCCTAACAAAACTCGACAAGGATGCAAACCTGATGTCTGCACCATAACCATGCCTGCACTACTTTCCCTGACGCGCTGCCATAGCCTATTTGGGAAGCAGTATTTTTTTTCCAGAAATAAACACAGATCTCGTTCCAAGAAGATGCCCTGAATTGGTCCAAAAAGGAGAAGTGATACCAGCACGTTTTCCTGGCTCCTTGCTCCCTGGACCCTATGGTGACTCGTTTACATTCCGGAAACGGTCGGCGCCATGCTTGAAAGTGCACTGAGATAGTTTTAAGAGGTTATTTGGCGAGGGGACTTTTTTATGGAAGTTTTCCACAGCAAAAAAACGCGTTAGAAACCATACGTCTGCAAGAACGGCTTCAGCAAATATCCTATTCCTGAACTTAATTCTTATCGATGAATTAATTTGTAACACCATAAAGTAACCAGTTCTTGAGGCTGGAATTTTAGGTGGGTTTGAAACGCAGATGTGACATATGCCATATAGTGGACCACAACTGAAGACTTGCTTTTCTACAGTGAATATGCTGTGTGTCAGATAATCAACAAAATGTTGGACGTTCATTTAATTGAAATACGTTTCTGAATATTGTGAGGCGTGGTTCATGAATCATGCTACTCGAATAAACGGTATTTTTGCATTTTTTTGCCACTTCACATTTTTATAAGCAAGTCTTCAATTTATAGTTTAGTTCAATTAGTCGTGCACTTCCATTAATGGTACCACTGGAATCAAATATCATGTTAAATGGTTTTATGTGTTCGTTTAAAACTTAATTACGAATAAGCATCGGGAAAGTTTGGGCCACCCTACTTTGCTGGTAACAACAAAATTATCTGGTTGCACTTGCACCAAACGCAGCCAGTGTAATCGGCGATTAAAGCAAGTTCCAAACTGCCATCTTTTAATTTTTTTCCGTAATTGCCAATTACACCGACTGCGAGCCTCCAAAGATGTTACCCATGTCGCATGTCAATAACGTGATTTGGTGCTCAATTAGCCGTCCCTCTCAGGGTTCTTGGTGAATGTCATTTTTTGCAGACAAGGTTTCGACCAAAGTTGGTTAGGCTGGTTAGGCATGCAGAATTGTTGGGGGAGCCGTGCCATGTTCTCCCCGTCCTTGCCTGGGGGCAAGACAGGAGGAACAATCTCTCATCCCACGAAAACAGGGGTGAATGAAATCAGGGGTTGCATTTTTGGGGAAAAAACTTTTAATGGGTTGGATTTCGGTTATTTTACCTTTTCGGCTCTGGTGTTGGCATCCCTGGCCTGCTGTTCGGCCAGGTCAGCCCTGTCCATCGCATTATCCTTCTCCAACTTCATCGCCTGCATCTTCTTCTTGATGGCATCCATGGTGGCTAATTGGTTTGCAGCGAAACAAACGAACTGCACAGAGACAATCGAACGAAGTCGGAGGTGTTTTCGAAATCAGATGGCAAACTTGGGGGAAACGGTGGCCCTCAGGTACACACGCAGGAGCTCGACTGCACCAACGTACGCTTCGTAATCCTGGCACCGAATGGACCTCGCTGCAGTTGGCGAACAACCTAACTCAAGTGCCGATTATGGCATCCCCCTTGCAGATCCTATTGGACGTTAAACTTACACGGTGACGTCACTCCACCAGTTCGAATTACACGCCTGTAGGTTAACTGCTACCAGTCAAGTAGTACAGAAAAGCCAAGGTATTCCAGTGCGCAGACATGCCCTCCTTAAGAAACATCTACCAAAAGAGACTTCCACACTCATTACCTCTTTTTTTCAAGCTGGCAAAAATGCATATGCAGATAAGCCGAACTTGAACGCACTCTCCCCGCGTCCACGTCCACGTAGCTTACTGTACCTCTGATTTAGGCCATGGAAATAGCTCACTAGATCAATGCTGTTATTCAATCTGATGCTGGACACCGCCACAATCAAAAGTTAATTAACTGTTATCGAAGCGTTTTGGGGGAAATGTAGCTGAGCCACTTCGGGAAAAAAAACGCATGAGATAACGATTAGCTCGGCAAACATTTTTTAACTGAACCAACTTTTTATAAAAATTTGATCAATGATGGACTTTATCCCAATGCTTATTAAACAGCAAAGATGGCATCTTTATTTCACCTTCCATCAATGATGACATATTACAAAGTGGGGCAGAAGCAATTCAACGATTTCAATTTGGCGCTGCTTCAACATTTAGAAGGTGGTCACAGCCAAAACGCACCAATGTGTGGAGGGTTTCTTAGCATTTACTATAGTTTATGATGTGAAATAAGTTCATCATTTTCAGGAAATGCTACAGATCACTCAAGTACTTCGGATCAGGGTAGGGAAGAACTAATCAACACGAGTTGTAATGTGTTCTTAATTAAGTGCTTGAGTAACTTCAGAATTACATATAATTAGACGATTTGTAACGTAATAACAATGAACACAAGTAGTAAGTGAATAACACATACGAGCCTCGTACACACCGTAGGCTACTCTTTCAGTACTCCACCAATGACAAGAAATGAATAGTAGCAATTTCTGCGACAATTTGCTGAAATCAAGAGCAATGCATAAATTGAATATATGAAAACATTAACAAATTTATCAAAATTGACAAATGTCGTTCACTGATGTTGAAAATTAACGATTTAAAAAAAAACCAGCGATAACTAATTGAATGCACACGTGTGAACATTTGAAGTATTTACACACCAACATGCCGTAGTCATTTTGAATGTTAGTAACTGATTATACCATGTGGCAACGAAATAAACATACCCAAAACTCGAAAAATGTATACCTTCAGGTAGAGAGAGTTTGAAATTTTTTTTCTTGCAAATAGTTTTGTTCTACCAATGTTGCATAATTACATTGATTTTCTTGGAAAAATCAAGTCAAGACTTTACCAATTTCACAATTATGATAATCCGAGAATGACAGAGATAACTATAGTACATCGCATTGCATACTCTCAGTGACTTTTAGGTCACACTAAAGATGCAATCGCGAGACAAGTTTTTACAGATTTTGTGCTCCAGTTTGACTATGATGGCATGATTCTTCAACAATTTCGACGGTTTTATTTGCTGCTATGACAAGAAGAAATAGAGACGGCTTTCACTATACGACATGCAAAAAATTGAGTGGCCATTAACAATGTATAAACAAATGGTCAAACGTCTGCCAACCAACAAAGGCCAATTGTGATATGCAGCTCTTTTTTTCCCGTAATATGATACACGTATCTGGAATGCTAACGACTATAGCAAGGTTGACATGCTTCAATCGGTACTGTGGATATGTATAGTGACTACTTTAGGAAACTTCCCTTTAGGCTGGAGTACATGTACTCTAGCATATGCATGAACGTGATTCATTAATGCCTGAAATTGCCTAAATAGCATCATTCGTCAATTCCATTCAATTTCTGATTCATTCATAAAGTTTTAAGTTTATCTACATGTAGAGTATAGCTGGGCATCGATAAATTGCAAATACTGTATATAATTTTGTGAAAATACAATTTAAACTCCTCGCTTGTTGAACATTCATTGTGAGTCTATTCAGAAACTAACAGGAAACCAAAATATGTAACACTTATATGTATCACAAAATATAAAACTGGATATAATGTACATGCTAAAAGTCCCAAAAACGCTGGATTTCGTACTTGACGTTAACGGAATTCAAAGTGAATTAACTTTAAACAGCCGTTAACGTTCAACATCTAACGGGCAAGACCCTGTCAAACCTTGATGTAGATAAAACTATGCCAGACTTAGCATTGACGTCATACATGTATGACTCACGCATAAGAGCCTCGAGTGGGTGAACATACAACGTGCAATGTGGATATCTAAATATACAAAAACGCGGTTAAAAAATCCAGATACCTCAGAAATCGCAGCATGCAACCCGTGTTACCTGGTTACGCTCGAGGAAACGGTATCACGCATTTAAAACAAGATACACCTGTATTAGCAACACAAATCATTTCCTGAGATACGCTTGAAATCACACGTAGCATGTTGTCTGTGATTGCCTACTTTCAGGGGCAGGTCGGACAAGTGCTGTAGTAACATGTGCACTCAGAAATTGTTCACTTCAAAGATTTTACTTTTAAATAACAAATACTGCTTCATCGATAGCCCATTGGATGATTAAACTACCTGAAGTTCCATATTTTAGCATAGAGATACAATGCATGACGCGCAACTACATTATTTTTAAATGTACAGTGTCTGCATTGCCCAAATGATAAAAGAACCTCACCGTCACGCTTATATCGCAAAGTATGCTCAACAAACATCCCGAAACGGGTCATGTTTTTAATCCACTGGAGCTTGGAAGGATTCATCCGCTCAACATTAGTAGCCAAGCTGAGTTCAATCACCGACCTTTTACCCAGCTAAGATTTACCGCATGGAAATTGAGTAGGTTTTATTACACACGTGTATTTCCCATAGACAAGATATTTCGAGATTCTTAAGCCACTTTATTGACTTTATCCCTCGCATTTAGCATTTACGATGTTGTTTTCTGATCGAAAAGAAAGCACATTGCATTTCCATTTTTATGTTACCCGTTAGGGAACCTGTCGCAAATTAAGCCACTTTTATTTGAAAATGAAAACCCAGAATTTCTCGCAGTTCTCTCGCATATCTATGTAAAAACACGCATTGTTATTAGTGTACAAGCTGGACAAAATTGCTACTTTCACAGTTTAATAAAAGTCCCAGATAGATCCACCTGTTCCATATCCCACAATGATTATTTGTATGAAATAATACCAGCCAATTATCACCCTTCATTTTGAATTTTATCCTCGTTTCCCCCTTTTTGTGTTTTTAACGTAACTTTCCTAACCTGTAAACTAACCCAAAAACGTAATTTACATGTATTTATATAACTGACCAACGGCCAAGCAATCACTGCCAGCCTAAGAGCTGTTAGGAGAAGCTCACTTCCTCTCACAGTGTCTATGGCGGAGCAGGGCATATTCTCTAATACAACCACAAGATTACTTACTTTTCCTAAAAAAAATAATGTAAGTAAACTGTAAAAAACTGTACATGCAAGTGCAGCTCAACAGTTATAACCAAACAAAGTCGCGTTGTGGGCTTGAACTTTGTTTTCCCAATTTCAATCAGAATTAATAACTAACACATTTCTAAAGAAGAATTGCCATGTTGGGAAAGGTATCCAAAGAACTTCCAACAACAACAATACAGGCAGGGGAGTATCAACAAGATTCTTACATTATAAATAAAAAATTTCATTTTGAAAAGCTCCAATTTTTCAAAAACTGATGTGTTACTGACGTATCCACAAGCACATCATGGTCTAATTCTCTTTTACTAGTGACTGGTTTTCCTACCTCGCTGACAATACCATACACATATTTCCTGACAATTTCAGGCCAAGCTGACAATGGAGAACTACAGCAAACAATCTCCTCAAGATTGCACATTGTTAAAGCATTCTCATTCTGCCTATAAATCGATATATCAATCTAGAAAGCAGTACCTGCAAATTTATGGCCAATGTATATCGAATGACAGTTTCACTTCAACGATACTATTAGGACAGGTCATGGAATAAATACAGCCGAGTACGTGCGTGGACATATTTTAAACAGGTTTAGGCAAAAAATCCCCATTTATGATGACTGATTCCCGAAGGCTTGATTTTGAGGTATTCTTTAATTTCTCAACACCGAGCCCTTTAGTCACCACAGCGAGACCTAGGCCTAGATGCAAATGTACTTGGCCATCTGAGTCAGCAGCTTCTTTCCAACAAATCTCATCAGATTGGGTTAGTAGGTCTTCGTGCAACTGGTAGGCTAGAGAATTGCAGGCCAGGGACGCAGAATATTTTTTTGACTTTTATGTTTATGTAATCGTGCAGTTAAGACTAGTGACTACAGACTTGTGCTCAATGGTGCACCTCGCTGACGTACAGGTATTTATTGACAACGCCACATACCATAAACACAGGGAGGCCTAATCGACTGACAAGCAGCAGGCGACAGCATTCTTAGTACAAATAATTACTATGACGTGACTCCTAAACTTGAATACCTGAGAAAAAATGTCAGGTAACAATGACATATTAAAAATAAAACTCGTTCTCTTTACAGCAGTCAGTCAGCGATACAGTAATAGTTCTAAACGGAATACTGATAACCTTAAAAGAGCTTGCTCAGGGGTACGGCAGAATTGATCGGACGATTTACATTTGATGCTTGCATTTGGTGCATGATGTGAAATTAGGTATTCGGAGTTATAGGGCCCTACATTTTTGAAAATTCTACAGGTGAGTCACTCTTGGTAACATATATTAGGATCAGGATTGGGAAACAATTAATAGGCGATTTGCAACTTTAAATGTTCATTAGACGACTTGGTGTGCATTAAAGTGGCTGACTGACTTATGGCATTTTCAAAACATATTGATGTGTGTTTTACTGACCACCTAAAGCAATGTCGAAGCAGGGTGCAACACAATATTCGGCCATGGCAAAAGTATTTATTTGGTAATAGTACATGTGCAATTGTGCATGCATGATTTCCTTGACATTTTCAAGAATTCCCTGATTTTCCTGAAGTTGCCTTTCCAAAACCTTGCCAGTACAATGTAATTTTGCTATGTGTGATTTTAATTTTAAAATTCAAAAATATGGAACGTTCCCTGAGGTTATTCACATATGCCCAAGATGAAACACACCCTCAGGAAAAACGGATATGGTTTTATGTATGTTTTCAGCTCTATATTGGTGCGTTTTGCATGTTATATTTAGAATTTTAGGAGACCAACGTAAATTGAAAGCAAAACAACGAACTCATACAGGAAAGTCCATTTTAGACTTTTAGTGATTCTTCCATTTAAAAATTGAAACATGGGGACTTTCAAATATTATATCATCACTTTCACATTTTCGCGATTTTCAAACCCCCATTTCATCATTTGCAGACACTCCCCTCAATAATGAATTACATTCGCTCGGATTGAGCGAACTATTGTATGAAATGTAAGATCAGAAATTTTTCAGCCCATAAAAGAAATAATTAAAAGAAAGATAAGAAAAAAACTGACACCGGTAGTGAATGTTTTTACAAAACTAATGATGGATATTAAACCAATGTTTTGTGAAACCACAATTATAGGGGCGTCATCCCTAAGATCATGACATAATACCTGAAAATCCCCAAAAGACTGCTAATAAAAGCATTTCAAATTTTGCATAAACACGTATTTACATCATCTCAAACAATGTTTCACCGCAACAAACTCGTTTTGAAGAACTCCAATGAATGAATTTTTGATCATTTTTGAATAAGCAAAAATGTGAAGACAAAAGCCTTAACTGAAGCCAACTGATCGAAAAACCAGGATGCAAAAACTGCCGACTCGAGTTCAACACAAATACAGCAATCAAATATACTGTTACTTTCGCGCGATTCCATCTGGTTTGCCAAAAATAATACTTCGCCAAATTTACTGCGCTATCCACTACACGTTTCCGAAAACTAAATAAACAGAAATTTATTTCAGATTCCAAAGCAGCCCGCTAGGATTTCACTTAATTAAGAATCCAGAATTGTCAAAAAATGGTGCTAGGCGCTTTCCTTGGCCTCGATTTGGACACAATAAGAAAATATTGCAATCTGCCTCATATTTTAAATTAATGTAGGTCTGTTCAGGATCATTAAGAAATAAAGTTAAGCATCTATTAATCAAAACTACGTCGGCTACAGCAACTGTTGAGTCAAGGTTGGCAAACTTGTGTTTCGGAGCCCTGTCTGATACAGCATTTCTGCTGATTGAAATCGGTTTCATAATTCGCCGATTATGCTTCTTTTGATGCAGATTGTCTTTAGTAAACTGCAAGAATGCTGGCCATTAATATCAAACCAGAAGCTGCACAACATTTCAATCGCAAAATTAATTTAGCTGAGATTACCAAAAACTGTAATGTTTGGGGGACTGAATGGAAACGCTTGTTGTTCAGTGACGGTTGTAGCTGCAAATAAATGCTATGCCAGGCTAGAATTCAAGCTGAAACCGATATGGTGCCAAATAAGGTTAGCCCATGAGGGTGCGCCCAAATTCAACAGAGTAACGCATGCGCTGCATGATGCTCACTCTTGACTTCCTAATAAACCGAGATGAAAAATACAGTCAAGGAGCAAAGATGGTCGGTTGGGAAGAGTGCATTCAGCAAAAGATTTTTTTAAACTCCTGTTTTTTCCTTCGCGTTCGGATACACGGTTTCCGTTATTAGAACCATACATGGCAGGATACATGGGAAGCACGAAGGGGGAAATGTGCTCAATTCACTTATCAGAGGCAGAGCATTTATCATGCAAAACGTAATTCGTAAATTTGTCTTCATCTTGCCTACTCAAAACTCTCATCAATATTGAAATTAGGTTTTAATCGTGGAAAACTCAAAAAAGATAGTGGAATAATTTGCTCGTTTAAAGTCCGGTTTGAAAGTCGACTGTCCGACTGTCAAGAAGCCAGGCAGCACACTGACATACTTTATTTTTATGGAAATGCTACGAAAGGATTGTGAAAAGGTTATCTGGGACAGTAGCACTGGACAGCCTTTTTGAATAAAATTAAATGGCAATGATACCGGGCAATCTATTCCCATAATTAAACAGTGCATGGACAGTAGTAGGTCCGATCAATGCATTCATTGACTGTACAAAAACATCTTCACATAATAAACTAATCAATAGCGACTACTTTTAACATAAACATGTACCGGTATATCAGAATTTAATATCGATATCGACGTGCATCCTTAATGTCACTCCAATTTCTTTACCATTCAACTCACTAATCAAAAATTGCATAAGCCAGTCCTAAAAAAGATGTAATAAATGCAGAATCGCGTTGACTGTCCAACTATCTTTGTGTAAATTGAGTTCATGAAGAAAGGCTTAAAAAATCCTCCACAATGGAAACTTGTTTTCTTTTGGGAATGTTCAAACAGGCGCAAATGAACGTAAATAAAGGAACGGATGTTTGAAGAAGTGTAAAACATTTATTTAAGCTTGAATATAGCTTGCATAAATTAATCTTTATTGCAAGAGTTTTGAGCCTTTTTAGCAAGGGGATGCTAAAGCACCCTGGACAACAAAGTAGTGATGCCATAAACGATCCAACATTGTCACACAAGCAAATGGAAAAAAAACATCATTTGATAAAAGGCGATTTAAAAATTAAAAACCAAAATCTCAAAAAAAAATTCCCACTGAGGTTGTGCTTATGCACATCTTTCTCAAAGTTTCAAGTTGTCGAAGTCAAAAGTAGCAGAGTTGGATGAAAGCACGACAGCCATTACGGCATGTACAGAGAATCTGGCAAGCGATTACAGAATTTAAAATAAAAAGAGGAATAAACTGTCTGCACGAAGTCTTTCTTACTCGCCATTTTAGAAGCAGAAATGGGGGTGAAACCTACTTCGAAAGATTCTTCGGGCTGATGTATTTTCGGTAGAAGCTTCTAATTTTGGAATGGCCCCTTTTTAAAATGCCATTTTCCAAATATCTTTTTTTGGTGCAGCAGGGAACGCAGCTGTTCGACATGTTGAGTTCAAGAGTTGCGTGAATTTAATTATTATTTTTAGAGAGAAACAGCCTGGGCTTGCAAATAGGATTTGGCCTTCTCCAATCACGAACTACCGAATGCTGTGAGCTCCCAATCATAATCTCACCTTTTGATTACATAGCTAGCGTGCCATTAAAGTGATATTTGTTCTGGCTTTAATTTTTTTTATCTTCTTCTAAACTTCTCCAATAAACTCCTAATCTCAGTGTAATAAACTGATCCAAATCAACTTAAATCTTTGTATCTCAAACAGATATGCAACTTGAAGCAATAGGTTTAAAAACACGGAAACCACTGAGTAAAAATTACTAGGAATTCAAACATGAAGCTCTAATGAGCAGCTTAACAGAAATTGTTTGGTTGCCATAACCAAGCATCCGACTACTTATTGACACACCTATTGACACAGGCTACATTCTTTAATTTGTATCAATTTTAATTACAGGGAAGCATCATTTATAGCCTGTTGACAAGGCATATTTTATGGTTCTAATGTTTTTAATTTTCTCTGTAAAAATCCTTCGTATGCGAAATCATTTTCGATGGTAGGTTATCAAAACTATGAAACAAGGTTGAAGTTTATGCAAATAGGCTTCAAATCAGCTATCTTATCTTCAACTTCACTGATAAAGAGATACCAGAATATTGGTAAATAAAATACAGGAGATTACGTTTCGCTTTCGGTTGCATTAGCACTAATTTACTTTAAAGAGTGGAAGGAGGTTTGGTATGTAGAGCAGCTCTGATATTTTTGAGAAAAGAAATACAAGAGCACACGGGCATGCTTGCATTTGAGCAGAGCTAGTATCTGTCATCTGCACCCGAAAACATCCTAAAATAATCCAGCAGCAGCACCTATTTAGAGCACGGTGGAACTCAAACTTTTGTGAAATTAAATTTAGCTCCCATCAAATATCTGTGATTTCCCGGAGCACATTCAAAAATATTTCCGTGTGGGTGTGAAATTATGGTAAGCTCAGATGCAGCTGGTTATACCAGCTTTTGTTTAAATTTGGTGAAAGCCAAACCTAGAAGATGCCGTGTACATTATTACGTTTTATGGCCAGTCGACAGATTTTAGAATAAGTTTAACTGAAGTCTGCTAACCGACCATTAGTTACCCTCAGTATGAAAAAAGTGACAATCCAATAATCCCACTGGAAGTAACACCACTGCACATAGTGTCTAGATGAATCTTCTAGTTCCAGGT
The DNA here is from genome assembly GCA_034695085.1 of Cylindroiulus punctatus. NCBI lineage: Eukaryota > Metazoa > Arthropoda > Diplopoda > Julida > Julidae > Cylindroiulus > Cylindroiulus punctatus. The sequence goes on from JAQFYZ010000077.1 coordinate 13,610, forward strand.
GTCGGGTTGAAACCAACTCACAAATATTTCTTTTAAAATCGGGAAGCCCATTTCAAGATCAATAGTTGGATTATGAGGGTGGGGAAACTTATATGCAAATTACATCAACCATTTGATCTTATAATCCCCAATAAATGCTTTTTTTGCTTTGATTTCACTATTTGTGGTAGCTTCTAAAAATGCACCCCAGATATTTGGGGGTCTAATTTAACACATTAATTCCTGTATAAATGTCCACACAATATATATTCAAGTGCTTTCAACAAAGATGTGCTTTTCGGTCAAGCTTTGCACTTTTGAGGAAAGCAACACACTGAAATGAAACTCTTCTGTGAAAAATCAATAAAAAAAACTTTCGCACGAAGATAAAATTGCTACTATCAATACTTCGACCAATCGAAAAATAAGTCCTTGAATTACATATGGCAATGCAAGGGAAGGTTAAAGATCTATGTATGATATAATAGTCCTAGAATAACACCTCTAAGATAAAAGTAAACATACGCTTAAAGGGGAAATAATAAAATGTAAGCTGCATTAGAAACTACCTGGGAGGCCCAACATTTCATATAAATTGATGTCTTGATTACTGAGTCAACATTTTCATTATGTGTATACTTTCGTAAAAAAAACTGCAGTGGAATTCCATCCCAAATTTTATTTTTATACATTGTGTCATTACATAAAAAAGTCATTTTTCAATTATTTTCACCAGTCAATGAACTTATTAGTGAGAAGATCGGTAATGGAGTTTTACCTTAGTGGAGAAAAGACATTTGAATCGCAGTAGAGCATAGGACGACTTAAATAGCTTTACGGTGGTATTCTGGTGGTGCCACAACATAATCGCTCAAATTGAAAAGGGTTGTTGAATTCTTTACCATGTACCTTTTGTCAAAAAAACAAAAATAAACCACGTTAGTGTAAGCAGTGTGACACTATTAAAAACGTAGCAAAAAAGTTGTAAAAATGACCAATACAGGGAGGCCTCACTTAATGTCATGGTTTTCAGAAACTGACCAATGACGATAAGCGTGGACTCACTTTACAAGCATAATTATTTAATTACCTGAGGAAATCATGGATGTGCGTTAATAAGAGCTGTACACTTTTCTCATCTAATGGTGTGTAAGCCAGCATACCGCCAAGTTTCACTGTTTCATAATCAAAAAACAACACCATTTAAAAATGCCATGAAACAATGTTAGGCAGATAGGTATTTTAAGAATTTCTACTAACCAAACAGCCTTAATAGGTGAATTGCCCCGTATATCTGAGACATTGGCAAATCATTATGATCGGCTATCATCTAAAAAAGGAAAGTAGGCCAGGAAATGACTTCAGAAAGGCAATTGCAATTAAATTCTGCAAAAAAAAAAACAACAACAACTAACCTCAGCATACTGAGGCCTCTCAAACTTGTATAAAAGCTGCGTGCCTAACATGACATGGAAGTATTCTTTGATACCAGATGTTACCTCTAATAACGCACTTTCCCTGCAATGATCCAACAATTTTGATTAATGACACTGAGCAAATAAATATTCATTGAATGCCAAATTTGAAGATGCCATTTGAAATTTCTGACATGTCTTTAACTGGCCAATGTTTGCGAGTGGCAATATTTTTTTAAAGAAACTCAATTGATATTAGTGCTCATTAGAATATAATCTGATAATAAAGGTTGGAAACAATTTTGATAACCTAACTATTAGGCATTTTATAATTAAAACCCTTTGGCATTCAATAAATGCATTGTTGTGGAAACTGGTTAGTTGGTATATTAGTAAGCCAGTGCATTAATAAGTATTATTTGCAAAACCAACTACTCTAACAGAATAAATATAGCAAGCACTACGTAGACAACATCTATAAGATTACAGCTGTAGCACATGTAAGACAAGAGCTTATAAGCAAGGTGATCTGGGCACATGACTTGCTCATAAAACAATACACAAAGTGTAGAGCAGATGTAGAATGACTGTCAAAATTGGGCAGTTTTAAGGAGTCGAGTTGTCCATGACACCCAGCCCATCTTATATACGGAAATTGATATTAAGCAGTAAGCACAGGAATGCAGACAGGCAGGAAAACCAATATTTTTTTTTGAAATGCTGTTAATTATGCATAGCTTTGTTGAAGCATTAGCACGCATACGATGAAGTAGCCCCTGCTCACTACACCTACTTCAGATGTATTAACAATGCATAACAAAATTAGAATAAAGTATGCATTATTATAGAATGCTGTTATATAGATGGTTTAAGAATTTATTTGGCGATTTGTGACATCAAGGATTTGTCACCACCCAAAGGAATAACTTGATTTTAAATTCGTTGCAGATCTGTATATTGCTTGAAATATTTCTTTTCAGCTTCTTACAAAGTTGCATGCATTCCCCAAGGTTTAGCAAAGAAATTACACTACGCTGACACATTAACAATCAATACAACTCCTTAGAGTGTTGCACCTCTAGAATAGAATTCAAAACTCCAATCACAAGAGTTTTACTAGAATTTCAACATTAAATTTCAGCCAACCATTGAAAAGTTCAATATTTGACTAAAAGTGTGCAATTGCAATGAAATCATAAAAGCCTACATCAAGTTTTTGAAAAACTAGGAAAAATTCATGTGACTATATCGCTACACCTTATTTCATTTATATAATTTTAAAAACTGTCATAAACGTGATGGGCTATGGGTGACGTGGACATGACCCACGTCATGCATGTGCTACTGATAAAGCCTCATCACAGAGACATAGAATACACACACTGACTTGTTCGGAGTATTGGTTTTTGACGATGCCTTATATTTGCTGTAATTCGTCAGAATTTGTTCCACAGTTAGCTTTGCTGGAAGATGGAGTAGCTGGAATTTGAAATAAATTTCAAAACTTGCATTCATACTTCTTGTTTTCAAATCATTCTAAAGCTTGTTGATGAATGTCAACTAACCTTTTTTTGATGATTAATTAGATCCCAATCATCAACTAGCCATGGTTTCAATTCATCGGGTATTTTCACCTTGATTTCAACCTTGACTATGAATGCTTCTTCCTAAGTGTCAAAATATAGAGGTAGAATTTGACCAGAGTTGAATTATTTCATAGGATAATTAAAATCACATTTCATTCCAATTTCAACTTGAGATAATTTTTTCACACTTCAATTGACACTAACCAATTCCCAGACTGATATATTTACACCAAACATTCATAAACGACAAGTAGTCTAAGTAGCTTAGCTGATGAACTTACAGCTTCAATTGTTGGATCAAGCCTACTTCTCTTCTTTCGGTTGGCATCGCTAGTACCAGGATCTTGTGGAACAGGTGGCGGCGGAGGCAGCGGTGGTGTTGGTGTTGCTGTAAACCCAAGAAAGGTTAGAATAAAACTTTCAACATAATCATGCAGCATACACAATAAGAACAACCTAACCTGCGGGTGTAGCCTTTGGTGTTTTAATAGGTTGCTGCTTTTCACTTGAAGGAGTAACAGACCGCTCTTTTTCATTGGGATCTCTTTCTTTATCTTTCTCCTTTTCCTTCTCCTTGTCTTTTTCCTTTTCTTTTTCTTTCTTTTTGGCGTTGATAACTTTCGTTTTCTTATTTTTCCTTTAGAAAACGTTCACAATAAATGCATGAGATCAGATAACACTAAACGAATGATCAGAAGTAAATGATATTTACAGTGCATTATAAGCATGGGCTTTTTCCAGTTCCTTTTGCTTCTGGACGTTGGCATCACTAAACTTTAAGACGCGTGCTTCTGGGACCCATTCATCCCAACTAATGAACAGAAATGTTACACAACGTATAACACAACCAATAAACAACATCAACGCATACATTATGAACCACTTCTTCGACTTACTTTTTATTCCACCCGCTATAATGGATAAAATATCGAACAGCTTTGTCCTTCGCTTGAGCTTTTATACACTAAAACAAGCCAGTGTTTTGAGATCAACCCATATTTCCTTCTATCATTGTTTACAAAACCTCAACGTTTAATTGTCATGCTTACCTTAGCTTCGTACAACAAAGGTCCATGGAAGCAAAGTACCTTTTCTCCTGAAAAGAACAAACACATGTCCACATTTATAGTTCACAGTGTGCGTTTAATATCAATAACCCCAATGCATGACCACATCACGATCTTAACATTAACGATCTTTCAAAATTTGCAGTAAAATAATAATATTTACCTTCAATAAACCTGAATTTTGGTGGCATTTTGTGGAGTATAGAAACAAGACGTCTGGTCTTGAAATTTTTAAGCTGCAGCATGGAGAACGTGCTGCCATCTATCGGTACCTTTCGCAAACTATTTCTAAGGCATTTCGAGCGCTAAATTCAAAGCAAAAATGGTTTTATAAGTATAGTGTGTATCGTATGGTCATTTTGTGGCAGGCACCACGTTAAGGGAGGATTGTTTACTGAAATAGCGAAAATGGCCTAGCAAAAATTGATATTCGAAACCGTATTTTCCATCCTATTGGTCCATTGGAATTTCCCAGTCTCCCTCTATATATGTGGATACAATATTGCCTTTGCTTGCAGTTGTAATTTGAAATACAGAATGTTTACAGCATTTCGTGTTGTAGTCATTTGATTTATTGTCAGATCTTTTCAGGGACGTTCAAATAATATGTAGTAATATCTTGGAAATTTTTCGGTCCCACCAAGTGATCACATAACCACTTACCAAAAAACATCGAATTGAGAAAAACTAATGGTTTTTTAGTCACAATGGATTTTAATCTAATGTTTTACAAAACAAGAATGCCATCATTTTGCTAACCTCTCATTGCATCATCAGTCAGTACATGTCACAATTAGGTTAACCTCCCTTTGCTAACTCCCCTTTAAAATGATGCTACATTGTATAATACTTGAACGTTCCTGTCTTAAATCCCTTGTAGGGAAGTTCGAAAACAGGAACTGGAAGAAAAGAATAAATGGAAAGGTGATTTGCAATTTTTGAAGAAGACCTTGAACTGTAAAACTGAGTTCCTTGATTTCATGGTATTTCATTACACAATGCTGTCAAAACCAGAAAAATAAACCTGATTTGAAATGAAAATTCTGCGCAGCAATTAATGACATCGTACATAAATATTAAAAATTAGTAATGAAAGTTTATCAATTTTATTACTTTATTAATTCTATTAAGGAACATAAACTTGTCACTCTACTAATTACATTTTCAGGTTCAACTTTATGCCTTACGGAAATACATTTGAAGGTGTAATTTACAACAGGCGCTATGGTGTGACATTGCAAATCAGCCCCTAGAAGTTCAGAAAAAGTTACTTCAACTTTGTGTGCTGCAATAACACATACCATAAATTGGATACACATACCTAATGCATATCGAAGACATTGGGAAGATGGAGTTCTGGTTTGTCATAACCCATTTCCTCGGGTGTGCTGATTCCCAATTCATCTAACGTGGGTTTCAGTTCTTGAATAATATATGGATATATTTCTTTCCGGTTCCCACATTTCATCTAGTGGTCAACAAAACATAACAACATTTGGGTATAATTCGTTTTAAGTGATGTCGCGAAAATACAATGTGGGAGAAAAATAAATTCATTAATAAATGTTAGCATATTTTCGAGAAACACCTTTATCGACTCGAGGTAGCGGACTGTTAAAGCATAATCGTTCAATCTGCGACAGGCCTTCAAAGCGGCTGCTATGATTTTAGGCTCAGGAATCAAGTCCATTCCAGTCAAGTCATTCATGGCTTTTCTGACTTCCCATCCATCGATATCGGCCCTGTTAAAGTAGGCTTCATAACGAGCATCAAACTCGTCGTCAGACTCCTGTTTGCCATGGTGGCTCATGCATCGAGCACCTATAAATACATTATACACACATGTATATAAAACCTTACATGAATGCATGGACTGTAGCCTACTTATCCATATCCTATTCTATCATAACCACTGTAGAACATACAACACTTTTTCCACTTTAAAAATCTTCATCCCTTAGCTCTAATATCCTCCAAGGGATTATGAAACCCGCCCTGGAGGTCCTCGTCTTCCAGAAGGCAACAAGTTTAAGTTCATACTCCAGACACAGTGCAATATTATGCAAATGTGTTACCGGTCTAAAAGGCTCCTAAATGGCGGTGCTCTTCAATGGGGTTATTCATGGCACTAGCTCAGCTTCACTATTACGTAAATGAAATATTTATTTTTGGTAGATCAAGCCTGACAACTATTCTGACTACGCCTAAATCGCAAATCCTTCAATTTACGATGCCCTGTGAAAAATGTATTGCATGTATCGCAGGAAATACAGTACTCTGTAGAAGCTGCTAGGTCGACTTCACATATACGTGAGAAATTCGCTGAAAAAATACAAATCAGTTATAAAAATGAGATTTTACGTACCAGCCGCAGAATTGGCGTTACTGTTTAATAACGCTACTCTTAAAACTGAACCGAAACGGCTTGCAACGGGACGAAACATTGCGATTTTAAGTACAGTAAAATTTCGTAAAACCTTCGCCTGAAGTAATGGCGACCTCCAAGAAAAGGACGTGATAAAAACGCGTTTTAAAAACCTGAAACAAACGTCAAGTCTAATCTAAATGCGTTTAATTCTACAACGCTTCATCCAAAGTCGATATTTAAAGGGTCGCCCATAAATTTAAAAACCAGAGGCGACAATCGGAATTTTCATAAGCAAGATGTAAACTTAATTATACCAAAATTGATTACAATTATAAATAAATACTAAAATAAACCAAACTCAATGAACAAATTTTACTTTAACTTAGAAACGTTTTACCCGTTTTGCATCAAAGATTCAAGGACATGCACATTTTCTTTCCCTTACATACATGAAAAAATGAAATAAAAAATTAGCAATGAGAATCATGAAAGCGTCATCAAAAGCGTTTATCTTATTAGAAAAAAATTGCAAACTAAATCGTTCATTCGAAAATCTAGACAAGGAATTCCAGGCGATTGTGTATGATCTAAACAGGTGAACGTGAAATACGAACATCGAAAAAGAATCAATTATATTATCAATTGTTTTGTCTTAATCAGACTCAACAGTGCGGTAATAATGCGTCTGTTTTCTCCTTTGTGTAATGGTCACGTGGAATAGAATTCAATAGAAAACAGATGATTACGGATTTACGGTTCTGAATACGAATAATGCAATAAACTTATCCAGTACATTACAAAAGCTGGTCGATTACAGGAAAACAAGAATTATAAGTTGTTTCTACAATCAAATAAGAATAGAAAAGAATTTTTCATTTTTCTTCGTAATGATACAAAATGTTAAATGGCCACCGAGACAATAAGAAATAGTATTTTGTGCGTAAAGAAAAACATTCTATTGTGTGAGAATAGTGAGATTATACAGAATATTGCCACTGGTTTCCCTGGATTCAGAGTTTATCTGAAATTTGATTCAATCCATCGTTGCCTAAATTTACGCCTCTAGAAAAATATACTGTACATGCATGTATTACTTGTTTGGCTAATTAGCATTTTATTAAAAACAAATTGGCTATAAAAGTAAATAAAAAGTTGAATAAACACGCATATGACACTGTTACATGTACCATTGTAACGTGTAAGGAAAATGTGCTGAATCTGATTATTTATACCTTGTAGCCAACCCAGATTGACCCCAATGAGAATTTCAAGAAAGCACTTTTTATCTTGTTCTTATTTCTTCACTTATCGTTAATAACAGTTTGAACTGCGGATAAGCTTAGCTCACAGTAAGATGTTGCTTCATATCCCACTATGTGGAATAAATACAATGTTTTAGTAAAACCTTTTGTCCATACGGCGTTATCTCACTGATACTCTATTCAAGAGCTTAGGACAAAGCTTTTAAACAAGAAGATGGGCAAACAGTCATTTAGGAAGGTTTTAGATTTGAGATGAAACCAATTTGAAGGATACATCCAGACGAAGCAATGGTTGCGCACCTCAGGAGAGTGAAAAAGTCGAAATAAAACAATGTGGATTACACGTATATCGTAGATGGAGGTCGAAACGTATTTTTAGAAAGCTCGGTTGAGTGAACCCATCTTGAAATAAGCGTAGGGCACCGAGGATTTATCACGACTTCGTCGAAATCGACGTTTCTTCTATTTCTCCTAGTTTTTTCTCCCTACGGCTGGTAATCATCTATTTCGGAGCTAAAAGGCAATAATTCACTCAAGTTTCACTTTCCTAACGGTAGACGTGGGTGGAGGCATTGCCCTAGAAAGAATTTGCTATATCAAATGGTAGAGTTGCAGGGGTGGTTGGTGGAAAGCTGTGGCAGTGTTTGAGGCAACAGGTTTTCAGGTCTACATGTATGTCTGAAAGTGCCAAATTTTTTAAAGCATAAAATTCAACAGAATTCACCACTAATCCACTATACCTGAAAAAATCCAGATATACTTCGGTATATGCCCTTCTTCAAATTTGCACAAAATATTTATACATGTATTTCAACCCTACTTGACTAGTTTGCAAGAAGGCCACCTGACACCTGTACTATCTGTTTGTTTTCATTTCATTTTTGGTTTCTGCCGACCCATTAGAAGAAGCCCAATTTTTCTTGACCCCAAATTAAAGTACAAAATTGGTGATCATGTACAGATTACAGATACTGTAATTAGATACACCTGTATATGTAAACCGATAGTTCTGACATTAATGAAAAATCTCATTGTGGTTAGTTTGAGAATATTGCCGGAAATTCGAGCCTTCATCTCAAACGTCGAAACTGAAACGCACACGCAATCCCTCGAATGACATCTGCCATTTCGTGATTGTTTTTGCCAGATTTGACGATGCCCATTAAATCCTCCGAAGGACATGCTCTTGAACAGAAACTATCATAAGAGCGGACGGAGACTCAAACCCACACAATTGTAAGCTCACAAACAACACACTGAAGATAAGCACATTTCCCTTGCATATAAAGAAACTTTGATTCCTGGTCTAACAACTACCAAGATTCGCATTGGGGCAGCCAAAGCGCAGCATGGGCGGTCAAGAAAATATTAAAATCCAGCCAAAACAACAACAACGATATATTTCGAGGATACTCCATTGCCATGATTACACATAAAATCCTTGCATGGCCCACGTACTGTAATTAGTATTTTCTGATTGCTCGCAACCATTGTCCATTGAAGTCAAGGCCCTAGTAACATCGCAGCAAATAAGATCGAGCAATATTACATTTCACCAACCTTTACCAGTTGTACAAGCTCGCATGTTCTATTTGCACCACAGTAGGACACGTTCAATTGGGCGTGACACGGGCTGGCCATGGCATACAAACGACGATAGAAGCGTCTATGTGCTTCGCTGCATTCCTATTGGTATTATTGCATGGAAACTGACCATTAGATAGAGAACAACAGAAATATTATTTAATAATTGCGCGAAGAGAAAAAATGTAAAAGCAAGCCATAGAGTGCCCCAGGCCGCCGCTAAAAACCCACAAGTATTGTTTTCTCAGAGCCAATAAAGTACTGTTTTATAGTGGGTGGATGGTTTCCAATACCTTTGTTTTCTTATTATTATTCGATGCTAACATCGTAAGTAGGACAAGGCCGAACGGATTCTAGCCTGAGCAAAGTGCTTGCCAACGAAAAGTAAACCCATTCGAATCCTTAGGAGAGGTCCAAACCTCAAAATATGCAAATTCCTCTTCCCTAACGTTGTTCTCCGTCGAGCCAGTCAACATTAATTCCTCTCGCGCTAATGAAATAATGGGAAAAACGCGTCTCTCGCTTGAAAAATCCATTTACATCTAAGCTGGGGCTGAGAAGGCATTTCTCAATAATGAACGACAATAGAAAATCCTGACCTTGAAGATCGAATTATTGCTGCAATCCAATCACCTCCATATTGCGGGCACCCCGTATCAGGTCTTGAAAACAAGATGAAAAACTCTGCATTTTCAAACTTCAGAAAAAGGCCATTTTAAATAGTAAACATCTCACTGTGATTACGTTATGCCCTGATCCAAATATTATTTTAATATTAATAATAATATGGTTTATAATATTATAATATTAATATTTTGACATTACTTGTCTAGCATACAAGAATGATACCTCTCCTGACTGTCGCAACAAGATGGAAAACTCTGCATTTTCAAACTTCAGAAAAAGACCATTTTAAATTGTAAAAACCTCACTGTGATTACGTTATGCCCTGATCCAAATATTATTTTAATATTAATAATATTATAATATTAATATTTTGGCATTACTTGTCTAGCATACAAGAATGATACCTCTCCTGACTGTGGCAATTTAACCTTTTCACATTTTATTTTTTTTGTTTGTACAGTATATTAAACCTAACCTAAACCAACTTACACTGTACATGCATGTCCAGGAATTGACCATAAGACTCGACATTAGGTAATTGTCATTGTCATCACGTCGATACAGTTCTATAACAAAGGGATAACTCATTCTAATCAGGCACATTTTCGAGCGTTAAACTTCCAGCTGTACCTGAATGAAAATTATGAAATTCCTTTTTTGACGATAGCCCCGCATCTATTAAGTGGAAATTAAAAATTCACATCTGGGTTTGACAATTCAACGCATGGTTTGACACTAACAACGTGACCACTTTAACTTCGAGCGAAGCCAATTTTCTCCCCACGAAGCCGCTCCATAAACACGCGTTTGTTATGCAGCCAGATGGAAATCCAAGTTATAATGATGAAGAATGACGATATCGATGCTTACTATTAAATTATTGCTGCTTTTTCGCTCGGTGCTCCATCTAAACGCCGCCAAAAGGAAGACCAATTAAAACCCCGTGCATCTGGAGGATTATAATGAAAATGCGCCACACAGAGTATGGGGTTTATTAAAGAGCAGCTCACTGCTGGAGAAGCTATTTTCAATATCGGCCAAAACTTTCTTACGATATCACCAGGAAGGTATGGCCACGATATGCGTCTGTCAAAATTAGGATTATTTGACAGGATAACAACGATGCTGACAAATAAATCGTTTATCTCAATATGTGTGCCGAGAAGTTCAAGTTCATTTGCCACCATGAATTAAATCCAACTCACACTGTTTGTCAACGTTGTGGCTGATTGTCAAAGGGCGATTTGTGTGAGGATCGGCCAAATGATTTCTCTTTTGTGTCAGCTTATCGTCTGTTCGACCAATTACGAAGGACGTGGACCAAACATGTAGCGCAACCTCATTTTACACAATGCAGGTTAACCGATCTATACCGAACGAACAAAGTAACCTACTTCCTGAAAATCAAATAAAAATCAATTAGTATCGGTGAAACAACCTTATTCATATTGTGGCTATTCTGAACATCATGCTCTGCTGCTGCCCTTCCGCCCCATGACATAGAAACCTCAACTCCTCACATCTGTCTATCAGACGCTGCCACTACTCATTTTTATGAAGTTAAGCCCATATGACGCAAACTTGATCACTAGATTGATCATTAAAGCATGAACCAAACCTTGATCTCTTCTGCATGAAGGGGTTGGCATCAAACATATAAAAAATTGTCTCTGCTATAACTGATGATCAAGAGTAAACGAGATGAACGTCGATCAACTGAAATAACGAGCCAAATTAAGGCGCAAAACCACTGGATACGGATTACAACAAATGACATGTGTTTGAGTTACACATCATCAATAGAGTTCTCTGCCACCACCGATTACCATAAAAGCTTTCGTGCATGCATTGATCGATTCGAAAGACTCGTCTTTAATTCGATTTTCCACATTTTTTAGGGTCACTGAGTGGCACAACAGTTCCAACTAAAGACTGGTGCTGTGGTAACGCAAATTTAGCCAAATTATCTGGAATCCTATTTTTAAATGCCATACAACCTTTCGAACTTCACACTGCAGAGAAATGGTGATGGAAAATGCCTATTTATATTTTTTGCCTGTATAGATGTGTGTTTTATGACATAGACAAAAATAGCCGCCTACAAAATAACCTTCATGAAGACAATAAATTCACCATACCAGAAGAATTCGTAGACTTCTTTCCAGTTTTGGAAAGGCAAAGAGAAAAAAATGCATTTAGATGTAACCTAGTCATGATCGTCTTTAAGTTCCAAAGCGTATTAAAATTAGACAGCAAATATGCCATTTTCAATTACGTGTATTTCAGAGATCCCTTCCTAGAAGTACAGTATGTAAACAGTATTCCTTTTTGACATAGCGTGATAGCATTCGGATAGGACTAAACATGAATATTCCAATACTGGCTTGCTGTCTATTTTAATAAATGATGTCAAGATGTATTCGCAATTATTATATGCGTTTCCGTATATTGCACCCACGTGACGTCACCATGTGCACTCAAAATAATACTATACTATGGCACGTGTCAGCTTTATAGCGCACAATTTCACTATGCCCCTGTAGTCAGTACATGAATTGACCAATAAACAACAAAATGAAATGTGAGGCCGACTCCAAATATTAGGCAAAGCCTGTAAACTCCAACTTCAAACGCGTTATAACAACATGCTAAATTTCATTTCACTCAAAAATGAATTTCAAAGTGAGCGAGAGATTCGTTTTGACTTTGATTCCATTAGCTGTCTTTAATGCGATTAGCATATATGCGACCAAAGTAGGTGTCACGCCATGCAACGATGACTTTTAATCCATGCTGACAAGTGAAATGATTGCGCCCGAAGCGGGCAAACGTACAAAGCATCGAAGCTAGCAGTGATTGCCTGCCATCTAAAGTAAAGGAACCTATTCGGATTTCTTACTTGGCCTTGTGAAAGGTCAATGCATGCGGATTTGATGAGGCAACTCATACAATTTGGGCGCTATAATCTCCTTCAGAATTTCTATAAGATGTAAGAGTCCGAAAATAGATGTACGAATTTAATCTCCAACTGCAAAATTCCAATCGACATTGAAAAATATCTGAATGCCTGTTTGAGAAAAAAAGCATCGAAATCGAAAAAAATTACACCGAGCCATCAGATCACTGCCTCGGGTTCGTTGTCTTGGCAGCCATCCATGAAGCCTTACCGTCCGAAAACCAAGCAATTTTCATCAAAGGAATGCAATTCAAGTTAGAATCCAGCACGTTGCTTGAGCTCATTTATGAAAATCCAGAATGGCAAGGGCTTCCTAATAAAAATGGTAAAATAGTATAATTATTGACATAGTGACAAAGCTGACAAATAGAGAAAATTAAATTAATGAAAAAAAACATGCATTTTTGCTCCAAGCGATTACTGCGGGCCCTTCCAATGAGCTAAATACATGCCCTAAAAACGTTTAGTTTTAAACCTTATCCCAAAATTTGATATCCGTTACTCTTACTTTGGACCTGTTCTACAATTTTACCACCACGACACCTTTTACGACATTTAATGCATCTCACGCATCACCTAACCTAACCTAACCAAACCAAACCTAACCAACCTAACCTGACCTAACCTAACCTCGTGGTGGTAAAATTGTAGAACAAATCCCTTATGGTGCATTCACACTTGTAATTTTTGCCCAAGTTCGGAGATAATTTTTTCTTCTTATGGAGGTTATTGCCCAACATGTGCCCAAGGTTTACCTACATAAAATGGAAAAAACTTCTCCCGTACGTGGGCAAAAATTACAAGTGTGAATGCACCATTACTTTTCCCTAATTTGCTTTTGTAATGTGGTTAGATTCAGTTCAATTTACTCACATAAGTTGTCAGCATCGCAATTTTTAACTTCGGTACGTTTAATCGATGTACATAAATCGCACTTACAAGTAAGTATCTTGCTCGACGCAACGTGCCCGACATATATATTCGAGCAATATACAGTTTTTCGGATAATGTGTTATAGGGGGGTTGCTTTCCACGGGTTAGATTGCTTCGCATGGCCTAGCTTTTCTGCATTTTCAATCTGTCTTTGCCTATAAAAACAGCGTCGCTCGGAGCGAGTGATTGCAGAAAGCAGATACAAGGACAATATACAGCGAGTCCACGATGCGACGTTGCAATCTGTTGCAGACTGATAATATTTCGCGTTTTTATTTGGCACAGACTGCTCTTATTTCTCTCATTGGGACGCCTGCTTTCAAATGGCGAAGCTGCAAGGTTTGGCTGCCAATGCCATCATTACGTGTTCATCGAGTTTCATAAACCTGTAGCTGAAAGGAACGGTCTTAAAAGGCTATCTCGGTGGCTTTTCAGTTTATATGCCAAAACCAGAGACCGCTATCGATTTTTGAATCGAAAGTAAAACTTGGAACGATGGATGTCGAACTCTTCCGGCACGTTATGACATTGTTCAGCTCGCTATTAATAGTTTAGCATGCATGAAGGACTGTTGCATTAAACGGCAATGTCGGTACGTGCGTATTGATTTTCAGCAGCTGATAACGGAAGACGTATTTTTTAATCCTGTAACTCGAACCGACTGATATTGGCTTCGTATGACGTCAGTGGCTTTTTGTGTTACATATCATTTCTTTGGAAGCCCGTGCATGCGGATGAAAAAAGAGTTTAAGATGCATCTACTTTATCCCTCTGTCCCTGGGGTTGCTATTCCCTGACGCCCAGTACCATGTCGCATGTCCTAGTCGAGACAATGTCGTCCCAAGCAACCATGTTTACCAACAACAGCGTGTGTTAACAGATCGGCGACCTCGCAACATGAGATCGACTCAACATTTTAAACTTGATCAGCTCTAACAGTAGCTGGAAATAACGCATGACTGGTCTTATGCGTGCTGATGAACTAATTCATGCAGTTAAAACCTTAGGACCGTCTCCTAGTGCATGATTTTAACGTTGTGGGCGTAGAATTTTGTCAAATTAAATGCACCGTGAACATGAACTTGGAAGTCCATCAGCACGGACAGATACTCGGTGCAATTTGATACAGACCACACTACCTATTATAATTGAGTTCAATGACGTGCTGCACATGCACATGGAGATAAGTCATACTTTCATCCTTCAACATTACTGCTTTCCGGCAAAAAAAAACACCTTAAAGGAATGTACATCCCAGGCAAAATGACTACTAAATCTAACACACCCTTTAATCACAATTTTTCTTCTATCTTTGAATCAACATTGTGATGATATTTTATTAAAATTTTGAAATTTTAGTTTTGCCAAAACAGTCCCATTTGCGAGTACATGTACATGTAAGCTTAAAGATATCACCCAGTATCACGTGACCAATTCGCCAACCCATTGCTAACGACCTCGGGTGATTCTCTAATGTGCAAATGAATTTTTAATATAATTTTCTTCGTGATGATATTTTATTAAAATTTGTAAATTTTAGTTTGCCAAAACAGTTCTATTTACGAGTGCATCCACCAGTATCACGCGACCAATTCGCCAACCCATTGCTAACGACCTCGAGTGATTCTCTAATGTGCAAATGACTTTTTCATACAATTTTCTTTGTGATGATATTTTATTAAAATTTGGAAATTTTAGTTTTGCCAAAACAGTCCCATTAACGAGTACATGTACATGTAAGCTTAAAGATATCCCCCAGTATCACGTGACCAATTCGCCAACCCATTGCTAACGACATCGGGTGATTTTCGGTGTGCAAATGATTTTTTAATACAATTTTCTTTTGAAATTGTCGGTATCACGAAGCCATTTTTGATGCTAGCGGCCACAGCGCCCCCTGCCGATGCTCCACGCGAAGTAAATTTCAGAAAAAAAAACTTTTACAAAATTTGGTCTTCATAACATATTTCTTTCGTCAATAAATAAAGCACCCGAAATCAATATCATAATACCCTTCGCCCAATCTTGGCATTCCCCAGCTCCTCATGGAAGCCACAAAATAAACATTTTGCAAACGTGCTTCCCTAATTTGTCCTAAAAGCCAATCGATCGGTTGCGTGCATCATCACATGGCCTGCAGGATTTTTCCCATCTGTTACGTCATCAGCTCAACAGGTAGAAGAAGCGAAGGGAACCGCACGTAGCGTCAGTTCATCTTCGGCAAGAGGTTAGAGCGCTGCCAGCTCCGAGAAGCAAAAAACTACAGATATATCAGATTTACGCCAAAAAAACACTGTTGTTGTGAGCAGAAGAAAATATTGAGAGCAAATCATGTGCGGCGCGAGCGATGACATGGCGCGCCTGGGAAACATCTGACTTGAAATTGGCAAAAATATTTGCAATTCTTAGCATGCGCCGTGTTTGATCGATGCCACGAATTGCCACACACTAGTGCGTTATCAGTGGGTTCCAACGGCATCCTCTACCCAATTAAGTGTTGCTAATCTGCTCCAGTCGACCTCACTCGTCGCAAATTTGCGAACATTCCTTCGAAATAGAACTAAAAATGAGGGAGAATAAGTTAGTTATCTTGGGAAGCGGCGCCGTGGGAAAGACCTCCCTGGTGATGCAGTTTCTGGAGGGATTCTTTTCGCATTCTTACAAGCCCACGGTGGAAGATTACTACAGACACACGTTGCAACTTCCAAGTAAGTGACAAATTTGTGCAATGATTTCGTGCGTGATTTCGTGAAGTAAAATCGACGTGAAAATGCTTATTCAGTGATGAAATTTGTTTGGGCATGACTGGAACTACTAGGTTTTGCATTAACTACAAACTGAAATTGGAAGACAATGATGTTATACTATGATATTTTCCCTGTTTTTTTGTGTTATTCTGCCATAGGCATTGATTTTCTCCCGAAAATGGAGAAAGCAAAAAAACGCAATAAATCGAAAACAAATTTGGATAAATTCCGACAGCTTCATCGTAGTACATGAATTATTCTTGACGACTAGACAAGAGGAGTTGGAATACATATGATTTATGCATGCTTGGAGCAGGAAGATACCGTATTTGATTTCACAATAAAATATTTTTTTATAAGTGCTTTGACGTTACTTTCTATGTGCTTTGCTTAATAAAGCAGTGAGACAACATGGTTGAAAATAGCATTGGAAGAGGTAACAAAAACCTAGGAAATTTCTGAAATCGTTTTGAGCCCTTTCCTATAATGCATTGTAAATTGTTTGATCAACATGGGGCATTACGGTATGGCAATATGTTCGACTAATATACATTGTACATGCAAATTCGAGGTGTTTAAAATCTCTAAGACGCTAAAATAAGCAACAATTAGGGTGCGTGACTCGGTGAATAATTTTTTTTTAATCGGCTGTTCTGTACATTACACCTTATGGAAGACACAATGAGGAAATAAACTTAACAAAAATAACAGTGATTGCCCCCTAGTTCGACAGCCAAATAAAAAAAAAATTACATTAAAAAAATATATATACTGTACATGTATATATAAACAAATCAAACAACGTAAAAATGGATCAATTTCGACAGCAGGGACAGGTGGCAATAGTGTACATCTATAGTGACGGCTGATAATAGAAACCAATTGGCAGCGCAAATAATTAAATATTGCAATTGGAATAGCAAATCGAAATAACGTTGAGCAATATTGCTTAAAAGACTACTATTTCCTGACATGAATTCTTCTATAAATGCATCAACTAAATCATTAACATATCTGATGATGACGGAAAATTACATACTAACATCTGTCAAGATTTCTAAAAGCGATCGAATCTAGTGCTTACATGTATTTGTATCTAGTTGTTTGCAAAATTAACAACATATATGACGTAACGTGTTTAGCAATGTAAAATAAACTAATATTTAACTACCTTTTAGATTTACCTCTTGGGAGCTTGAATTATATAGGACAAGCCATATTTCACCCGTCTGCAGGTCTATGTCAGGTCAATCACGATCAATGTAGATATAGCAAGGCCTCCACAATACCATTTATTCTGTACTTTGATTTCCAAATTCAAATTAAATAGTAGCTGAATGTGAAGTCATTGCATAAAAAATAACTTTCGACTTATTCACTTTGATATCACGATGCACGAAATCCGAAATCAAAATCTATTTCACCTATCTCTATAATTATTTTCTTTTTGTTCTGGCAGATTTTAAAATAAATTTTTGTATTGAGGGTGAGGATTGTCTATTCCATAAGGGCAAATCTGGATAACAACATCAAGCATGTACATAAACAATCACACAAGACATCACATCACATCCGATGGATAAGCACTTACAGTGTTCATCAATATTATCAACGGTGATGCAATCAAGTCATAATTTCAAGTTAATGAATGGGCAACTAAGAGGGGTTAAGCATGGTCTTTTCTTCTATGATATCAAGCTTGTGGTTTATGAAGCTAATAAAACAAGGAATGATTCCTTGAAGCGTGTGCATAAACATGGTTATTAAATCGTGTAATTAAGTATTGATGATGTAGACGCATACAATACATGGATACTGTATGTATTTCCGCATTAATGGAGAAATTGATTAGATTTGGGCCGATCCGAAAATATCCTGAAGATTGTATAGGTAGGCCTAAAGGTCATCATCGAGTGGTAAACATGATCGTTTATTTGTTTTGTTAGGAGCTACTGGAGTTTATGAAAGAAGCAATGTGCCTATCCAAGGTGTTCGTGCTTCATATTGCATGGATTGCACTTTAATTTGCAGATACATGTACAGTATATGAAAATATTTTTGAAATGATCAAATATGTTTTGTATAAAATTTAATTTGGTTTTAATAATAAAGGCTGATTAAAGTCACTTCTTAAAGCATGATAAACTGCAGAGAATTTTAAACAATAGTGTGTATTGCCTGACGATACTTGGTTTAATTTTAGCAGTCACCTATTACCGTTTATATTATTGACAATATAATTTATATTCCGAAAATTTCCATAACAGCATAGAGAAAATCTCAAGGGTAAAAGATTGCTGTAGTTGATGGTTTTTATGCATAAATATTCACAATATAATATGCCCAGGTAAAAAAGACATCGCCTTATAGAATTCAAACAAATCGACATCAAATGAGTTCATCTAACCGCTCATGGTTCACAAAGCAAGACGGTGCTATTTCAGCAGTCTAGGCAATTACAACAGTCTAATAAATTCACATGGGTTTAAGGGCTAGTCACCTCGATTCATGTAGGACGAGTTAAAAATCGATATGGATTCAGCTAGTTAAATTCTTCGGCAGCTGATACTACGTGTTCATATAACACGTACTATTCTCTACTGACCTTACTCTAACAACCATTTTAACCTTAGGATGCAATTTGGTCCTTGTAACTCGTTAAGAGTTTTTTAAAATTAATTATTCGTAACGAGAGAAGGATTTTATGTTCAACCTGTACATCTCGGAGATAAAAAGAAATATTAGTTTATATCCTTCCTTTAAGAATGACCTGGTTATGCCAGTGGTTCAAGGTTATGACAATGTATAAAAAGAAGCTTGCACTGCATAACTGCAGTCGAAGAAAAACATCGTCTGGTTTGCAGCACAAAGAAAGAAGCTCGCATGGTATAATTTTCGACAAGCAAATACAACATCAAGTTTTGTTAAATGACTGTAAGAGCCAGCTATAATATACCAGTATAATCACATACCATGTAATTAGGCTCCTATATAATTATGGCTTTTCACAAACGATTGGTTTGCGAGCCCTATAATTCACTATGCCTTTAATAAGAAAAATAAACATTCGTGCATAATTTAAGTAGCTTCCAACAAAAATAATGCCTAATTACATTAGTAAAAAGCTTGATAAATCAAAAAGGAGAGGATTCTTCGTGTTATCAGCGCTCGTATATGTCGTATCAGTCTAAAGAAGTTAATGTAATTTTGACGTAAGCCAATTATTAACATAACATCAATACTTTCTAACCTAGCAAACATGTTTTTGTGGCCAACATTTATGTCATTGTTTACTCAAGCTTAAAGCTGATCCAAGCATTAAACTTAACAAACGCCAATATTCTATTTGCTGTGAACAAAGGTGTTCTACAATCAAGCTACATACTCGTTGAGAATATTGGGAGAAAAAAACGCCAACGAGTCGTAAATGCATAAAGCAGATTATTATTACATTTGCTTTTGTTGAGGAGGATATTTCGAGGTAATGTTTGACAGCTTTTACCTCTATATACATGTACATTATATGCTTAAGCGAATCATGTTTGCAAAAAAATGATTGGCTTTTACGTACATTAATTAATCACGTGTTATATGCACACCAAAAGCATGCCGCAAAGCAGGCCCTAATCTTATATCATTACATTTCCAGATGGAAATCTACTATAGTATGACCGGTTGATCCCTTGTTTAATGTCAATTACGGCGGTGCATAGTAGGTATAAGCAAATAAAGGAATTTTCCTAGGGATGTATACTGTATACAGTACACGAGGTACATGTACGAGCGTAATAATACCGTAATATTTTACATATAAATTTTGTTTTTTCAACCAAACGAGAAAAAAGTCTAAACTATCATCTTATGATGATTCAATGTTATCCAATTAGTCCAGAAATACTTGCGGGAGCTCAATTCGTTGAATTCTTCCAATTTGGATCTCACATTAGTTTGTTTTATCCAATTGGTAAATAAAAACCAGCAAAAAATGTAAAAACGATATTTTTCCACGTGCTCATCAGTGACCATAAATGCAATTGATATGTAGTATTTCTAAAACTGATACATAGGATAACAAAAACTGATACATCAAGCCATACCCTCATTACTGTACACAAATATTTCATCATAAAAATGTTGAAGCAATTTTTGGAAAAAGTGGAAAAAAGCCTACGTTTCGTATTTCCTTTAATTTAGCTCACATGGAGTGTCAGCTGGTGTCGCTGGCGTCTTTGTAATCGCTAGAATCTAACATGGAAAAGCCTCTACACTTTTTTAATATCTGGTCTTTGTAACTGCAACAAATTTTAATCCAACAATTTTTCCAACAACAGTTTGTGTTGCGGATTGTCAGTAAGGATGTTCACGCATTGCTGAAAATCTCGTTCGTATTTCTCGTGCACGTGGTTTTATGAGATCAGCTGAAATTCAGCATCAGCCACTCCTCGGTGCCATGAAAAAGCAATTTAATGAGCCAAACAAACGAGTAAGTCAGCGATCAATACTGCAATTTGTCGCCAGGGTCGCTGCGGGCCAACGCAGTATCCATTACGTCGATGAAACTGTTTTAAAGCCATAAGCACGTGCAATATGTATTGTGTAGATTATGGAGCAGCCAGTAGGTGTTGTTTCAATTAAATAGGCCATCGAAGAAAGCCATGAGTGAAAGCCGCGGAATCGTGTAGGAGGTTTGCCCATAAGTCCATAGGCCGCAATCGGATATGAGTTCGGATGCAAATGTCAAGATCAAGTTTATTTTAGCACCAGTCAACCTGCATGATTTGTTTACAAACGGCACGAAATGAGACACGGTCCACGAACACCGCGTCGTTGGACTCTAATCAGTGTCGTCAATTTCTATTATTAAAATATCGTGTGGATAACGCCTGTTTGTCACGTGTTTCACGATAGGCACACAGGATCTCTGGGCATTATAACGCTGCACTGACAGAATTTTTGAATTACCTTGTTTGCCGGATGATAAATTCGAAACGGGCTTCTACATCAGTAATTTCCTACAGGATTACTTTTAATCTTCGGCATTTTTAACTAAGCCTACACAAAGCTTTATTGACTTTCCTTTCAACCTAATATAAATAAGCACGTGCACGCATGCTGATAACTGAGTTCGAAACCCGTGCTACCCCTGGTGTGTGCCAAGGTAAGCATTAATCCCCACATTTATCCAGAAATGCTGATTTTAAATATTGATTTCAACTGCTTTTTCAGACGACAAATGCTCCAGATTTTAAAATCCAACTCGATAAATTTGCGTGTATTGAATGGTGACTGATACATGCCATTTTAGTGGATTTTTTTAAAATTATAATGAAGTGGTAATTTTAAACACAATAATGTATGTTGAATATGGCAAAACCGTGAATTGTGTCAACCTGCTGCCCCTTGCCATAGACTGTGATTTTCTTGCAACAGTTCGTAAGCTGACAGTGATTGCCCCCATACAGGGGCAGCTAAATCAAAAAGTAATTTAGGTTAAATTACGGTTACGGAAGATACAAGAAGGATAATTTGGCTCTATAATGCCGATAGAGAGTACACAAATTTGCTAACTTTTGTATTATCTCAGCATGACAGAGTACATGTGGAACAATTTGGAAAATTAATGTAGCAAATTAGAACTTTGCTCCTTCCACCTTTCTCCAATTTGTTTAGCTCACACCTTACTTTCATGGCCACAAGATTACATCAGCCTTTATATATGTTTATCCAACGAAAAAGGCCAGGGACCCGTGACCTCGCCACGTACAAGGTCAGGGCAATAAAGCACTGCAAACCATTCACTTGAAACACTGCGCTCACAGTGCATGGTCAATTTAACTGCAGTCTAATTAATTCCGCAGCAGTAATTGCCAATTTTATTGGAAACAAACGCAATGCAATTAAAGATGATGTTCAATTCAAAAAGTGCCAGGTTTCTAGACGATAGCCTACAGCAGTTACCGACCAGTCTTACATCATAAGTGTTCATCACTACTGTATCAATCAATAAAACATGGTACACGATGGACCTGCTGTTATTTTGTCTAATACTTACTCCTAGTTAATTGGAATCTATAGCTGCAAATAAAAGGTCATCGAAGCTAAATAAAAAATTGACGAGCATAGAGTTGCACCAAAAATGTCCCACATCTGGACCGATATGGTACGCCGATATACCTCCCCAATCCATATATAGAGAGATTTCCTCAAATATGATCATACCGTCCTGTCATATGCAACATGTATATGGCCACCCACATGAATATCCATATATGACATAACAACCATATGGACCCACACATACATACATGTATTTGCTCGTCCCTTCCATTATGGCCGCTCCTAGTCATATAGGGCGGGATATCCCCATATGAGCTCATACAATCCCCTACATGTACGTGTTTATGCCCATCCATATACATGGACATCTGCAACTTTTCCCCTAGGGTAGTCTTTCACATTCATTCCGTCTAGCGCTCAATGTCTTGAGTGGCATGGTGCTCATTTTTCTGCAAAGTTAAGATTAATTTCATCGGTTTTGGATTAATATCCGCTGTGGAAACAACGCATAGTCACCTGGCAACGAAACTTCCATCAAGCTGCTTAATCTCGAATGTGCAGACTGCGCACACCCACATAGCCATGACCCAACAATTTCGCGTTTGGGACGTCAAAGCGATTGTGTTTAGAAGTTATTAAAGCGTGACCACCCGCAACAAATGTGCGGTCACTGTGGACGAATTATTGATTATGACCACAATTATTTTTCGAGGGGATCCCATAAGCCTCGTCCACAGGATATGTCGAGCAGCATTTTTCCTACACAACAGATAGAGCACGCAATTGCTTTTTTAGTTTTAGCAATAAAAGCATGGGAGGATGCTACAGGGCGTCTACGGTTGATTTAGAGTAAATTTCAGTTCACCGTCGTCATTGTCTTCCCTTAATACTCGGAACGAAGCAATCAATAAAATGGTCAATATCTGCCAGAACTCAAGTGGTTGGGTGAAATTAAACTCCTAGGCCTATGGAAAGTGCAATAGTGGGCGGTCTCGAGGGAAACTGAGTGCGTTGGTCAGCCAATTTTTCCTAGAAGTGTTCACAGTCCACACCTTTCGTACAATGAGCTACTATTACGATAGAAAAAAAAACAAGGTAAACATCATAGTCTGAAATGCACTCTATATCCATTAAGCACGCTGCATAATTTTATCAACGTTACTCTTCATAATACAAATCGCCCATCCGCCCGTCTGTAAGACCAAATTTAAATTTACATATGGATTATGATAGTATAGATAAACACTGTAAACTTATTCGCCCTAACTTTACTGACACTACGTATCACATGCTGTAAACTAAGATGTAAACTAAGAATGTAATGTCAGAGGTTTATACAAAGTTATTAAGCCTGATTTTTTGAGCATGCCCACAAAATAGCTTGAGATTATTCGTCTTCAATGGAGTGATTTTGATTCGGTGATTAAATATTTACTAAGACCCTTGCAAACATTCAATTCGGCTGTATACAACGATTATCTGACATATCAAGAAAATCTGATTTCGGATTATTAAAGTATTCCTTTTCAATAAGTACTGATTGCTGATTTCGACAAGGAAAAAATACGTTTTCCACGAAATGTAATAGGAAAAACTATATAATTTCTACCCACATGCCCATAAAATAACATTTGAATACGCAAGGCATCCTATAATTTTGCTATGAAATCCAATGTCAACAGCCCTGGAACTAAGGTAACATGCGCTGATTATACCCTGATCAAAATGTGTACAAAATATTCATATTTCAACATTTCTTGTCCGGTATACGATATCTTCCCTTCGTGCGTTTAACCTAATCAAAATTGACATAAACATGTCATTTCTGATCTAACTGAAACTACCATCAAACAATCACTGCCAGCCTACGAGCAATTAGGAGACGCCAACATTTTGTTGATTATCTCACAATTGTACGTTTGTCACATAGTTTAGATTCAATTCAATTGATCTTATTAAAATCAAAGACTTTATTTCAATTCAGTCCACTCAAAAGGGGCGATTGCTTAATAATTTGGGTTTATGGATTTTATCCCCCATCACGTGGCATATACTGTAATTGTTACCAGTATGATACTGCGCATGAGTTAAATTGAATTGAATGCGGTACGTACTCTCATGGGTGCAAAATGAATTTTGACAAAACAACCTTGTATGTGTATATCGCAATGTTTGGCTACAAATCAAACTATTCCGTTCAATTCAAATGCATATCCACATCTGTTTGTAATAACAAACAGATTACAGACAATACAGTAAAGCCACTATTAATTAGGTTAAAGGGTCACACGAGTATTTAAACCTTGGTAGCTCGCAACCTGACAAGCGACTTAATTAGGTTGAACAGTCATTAAATCAACGAAGAGCAACGAAGGAATAAATATCTAAGAGCGCTTGAAACCTATTATTTGCTCTGGAATATACCGATAGTGTGTTTTGGACTCAATGCACTTTTTTTTATCTTTGAACTTGCCAATATTGAACTAGACCTGCTGCGAAGCGTGTCTCTGCCAAGGTTCGATATCTACATCTGGGCTTTCGAATAGTGAAAGCTCTTTCATCTGGAAATGAGGCCAACAATCCACCCACGCTCTATTCACAATAAATTATACACATATGCGACGTATAGGCTTTTAAACCGATAGATACATTCATAATTTAGACGCAGAAGAGCGCTCCTCAAACGTTTTTATGGGCTCTATATGTACGTTCTGTATGAATAACACTTCGTAGGTCCCTTACGTAGCAAACAGATAGATGCCTAAAATATAATCTGTATATTGCGTCCCTACGGTGATTATCTGGCGTTAACGGAGATGATTTATTTGAAAGCAACATGTGTGGAGCAACATGCGTGCCCATCTAAATGTCTGGAATTTTCAAGGCCTGGTTGCTTTGCTATTTGGCAAAGCCTAGGCATGCAAAAGACAACATAAAATATTAAATCCCTTGATCATAAATATCGGATGCTCCAAAACGCATTTTTAAGAGCATTTTCATACTCATGAGAATAAATAAAGTTAGCTAAAAAAGACAGATCGCCATAACCTTGATGTAATAACCACCAAAGCCAAACTGAGTGCCTCCAAAATGCCTTTCAAGGGGTGCTGCCTTGACAGTTGAATGACATTTTGGCACGTTTGAAAAGCTAAGAAAACCTGGCGGATACTACGTGCCATATATGATGTTATTTAAGTCATGTCATTTATGACAATATGTAATACACTGTATTTTCTGATATGGCGATTCCTCTATCACATTATTCATTCATATGGCACATACATGTACATAACCTCATATACGAGCATATTCAACTTGCCCACAACCAATGAAAGATATAGGAGCCTAGACTCAAACAGAATAAATCCGGAGAAAAGTAAATCTCACATCTTTTACATAACATCTCTCCCACATTAAAACAAACTGAAACCCTTGATTGTGTATTTCATGAAATTAATTGGATTCATACTGAAATCCCACAAAACTCACCTTAATGAAAGTAGTAGTTAAAGTTTTTAAAGGTTTACAAGAAACAAAATTAAAATGAGTTTTCTTATTCATGTAAAAACAGCTACATGTATTAACGATTTAAAACCAATCAAATTGTAGTGATCAGTTTCAAAACAGGATCAGATAACAATTTATTGGTAAGACAGTGAAAGAATCACGTCTTACATTTAAGACGTGACATTAATACCAACTTGCCGAAGATCTATATTTCAGCGAAATAATGGCTAAAAATCCATATTTCTTTAAGTCAACAGTTTTGTTAAAACCTCCCCCAAAACAGTCAAGAGCCAGAAGCTAAACAGCAAGAACAAGACACGATATAAAAAATCAATATTTGGCGCAGCGTACAGTAAGTGATAATGCGTGTTGCAACAGGAAATAGGGAATAATAATAAGATTTTCCAAGAACTGTGTATACACATTTTCTTGAAGCATTTATCAACGTGGTGGAATCAATGCGAGCAGAAGCAAATGCATATTTGAAAACAATTTATCTAACAAATGCAAAAATCCTTAAAGACATAGCGATATAGAATCCGACAGAATATGCATATTCAGTGACCGTGTCTGCAAAAAATTAATGAGAGGAAATAGAGCATAAACAAATATAATCTGTTATCACCAGTTAAAACTGCATTCATCACATAACGTCAATTGCGAGTTTAACGAAGGGGTGTGGAATTGGAGTTGATTCCACAAGTGTCCACATCAGAGACAGTAATAAATGCATTAAACGACTTTCAAATTACTCTATAAATCCTGATGGATGATGAAGTGATCGCATGCCAGCCTTTGATGTTTTTGCGAAAAATAATGAGCCACCACGCATATGTTTATCGTATATCAATCAATCAACTACTAATAAGCTCGAGGCCGTTGGTTCTGACGTTTGCATTTGCATGAGCAGTTTTGTTTTTCCCTTGCTTTCCACAAAATGTTTCTCATTTTAGTCACTGCCATCCACGAAAGGTCAATGAGTGTTATTCACATACAATTGTATTTGTAAACATGTCACCAGATCGAGTTAAGCGCAATCCACATCCCAAATAAACTGTAATTGACAGTTTTATATTTACTGATACGAATATTAACAGTGGTGTACAGAGCTGAACTGTTAATATAAAAACCTCAATTGTCACCATGGAAATGACCTATTTCAAAGTCAATCCGATATTATCAAAGCCCTAAGGCTTGGTTAGAGAAAGACATTGATCCTGCACAAAACAAATCATAAAATGTCTGAACACTGCCATCCTGAAGTATTTGCTCCAAATTTCAATTCCAGTGCCTCATTTCAATTGGACATAATTGGGTTTTGAAGCAGTGGTTACGTTCTTTACCAAGCAATTAATGAAATTATGCTCACCACAACTACATAAGGATATGTGCATAGCATTTTCCGATAATACACACGGCGATCATAAAGCCTTTCCCTCATCATGAAAGCTAATTTAAAAAGCTGTTAAAGTTATACGGAGCAACGCTTGGAGAAAGGAGGTAGAACAACTCCAAAATTTCATTTCATTATTTAATGGTTCAGAATATCTGCAGATGTCATTGTAATCGCTAGAACTTATACTGGCATCTAATTAGCAAAACCTTTGATATGACAACTGGCATCATGTGACCAATTCTGAAATTGCGTTTATGCACTTATCCTGATAAACTATTCTAAAACACATCGAGCTTTTCTCTAATGGAAGATAGTTTAGAATCAGCGATTACAATGACGCCTGCTGGCACTCTCTATGAATCAAATACATGAAATAAATAACTTTACTAGTTCTTCTACCTTCTTGCAAACGTTTATCTTTATACTGTAACTAAGAGTAATTTAGATATAAATTTGTGTCAAAAGGGCAATATTGTATGAATACCCTGCATAACAACAGTTTCAAACTTTTGATTAACATAAAACTTAGCGAAATTGTTTCTGTCATTGGTGCTTGCATATGACGTACATATCGTCAGTTTTCTGGTATTGCCTGTCAGTTTTCATTGTGTAAGAGTCAGACGGTCGGACAATAAATATAGTATAGACTATTGAAGTTCGCGCACGATTAAAACCTATTATGACGCATGCAAGCGGATTAAACTCACAATTCTGAAAACACTGAGATTGTGAACGCTTCGAGCAAACTATGACGTCATCATTAAACCTTTCTTCCGCTCCAAAAATCACTCATTTTAAATTGTTATGGCAAAAAGATAGCTATTGATCACATAGATGTTTATTCGTTGCCTATCATTCTCCAACTACAAGTTATTACACTCATCAAAACTGGAATGCATATCTTTATTTTGAAACAGACGATTAACAGTATGCACGAGAGTAAACCCAAATTATTTCGTGTGCACAGAGAATTACATGTATAAATGTTCTAGTCGTTTATTTTTCAACTGCATTGGTTATCGTGGTCTTCAGTCATTGGCGTGTGGTTACCATGCAACTTCAAATTGTAAAATATGTGCACCAAAACTAAACCAAAGAGGTAACTTAGAAGATAACCATGCCGTCATTCCAGGAACTCTAGCTTAAATTTTAAGACCATGGATTGTTAGCAAACTTCATTTCAAACCAATCTCAACGACCATGCGAAACGAGTAATTTCTCCTGATATATCCGATCCCATCGTAATAATCTGAACTTAATTGCGGATTTTTGTCAAATTTACTTTTCAGCTATGCTGTGGAGTCGAGTGATATGTTTTGTTATTTAAGCTCAGCTTTATTGACCGCATTTCCGTAATCTGGCACTCCTTGGCATTCCTTTCAATTCTTGGGAATTTCACGTCTAAACCACTTTTAAGCCGCTCGTCCCGCTCGCCTTTATAGCATTTTATATCCAGACCTAGATTCATTTTTTTATATTTTTCACACGAATTTCGCTTTCGATTCGTTTTCGTGCAATTTCGATTACTCGGTATTGAACGCACATTCCTTTTGCACTCCCTCTCTCTCTAATCCTCATTCTTCTGTGCAGTAATCTGACAATCGGAAATGTGGTATATAATCGTTTATTTTTCAGCCACCTTTCACCAAAGTTTCCTAAAAGAGGTTCTTCAGATAGGCGAGAGGCACATTTTTACATAAAAATGGAATAAATTGCAAATTTGAAGCCCAGGAATGGTTTTCCTATCAGAGTGCAGGAGTAAAATGCACGCATTGGAATAAGTATCACGGAGTTGTTTGCGCATTCAGAAAATACTAGTAGGGGCTTAGTCGAAAATCCAATTTTTTGCATAAAAAAGAAAACTATTTTGGCTATACAGGTATGCCTTTTCGAAGTGTTTAATTTGTTTGCTTACAAAACCAGCAGCTCAAGCTAATTTGCATTATTCAAAAATGAGATAAAGCACTACTGGTACATTCGCATATAGACGTTATGGTATCTTAATCTAAGTAAGCCGTGCGTGTAAACTTAGTACACATACCTGTACTTGAGTTGACTGTACTTGATTGATATGTATTGTATATTTTAAAAATTTAGCTTTAAGGGAAAAATTTACTTCGTGCTGTTAAGTAATCTATAATTAGCTTGAGTTTAGAGGACAACCATATCATTGCATATCTGTGTTAACCTACAATGAATATGGAAACCGATTTGTGATAATTTGTTATGATGTACTGTCACTATTTTTTTGCTACGCCCATGTATGGTATGAGCTTCATAGCATCGAGCCGTATCAGTCTCAGCATGCGACGTATTTAATAGTTAATTACGTTGGCTTTAATTCCATGGAATTCTGAACAAAACGTTGCAAAAACTAACGAAATTAATTAGAAAACCAAGGCGGCTTCTATTATATGACAATATTTGACAAATAATGAATGGGAAATGAAAATCGAGTGCGACGAATAAATTAAAGCCGGAGACTTCATTCAAGTGAAACAAACTGAATGATAATCCTATAACAGATTGTACAGTATATACATGTACCTGTAAAAGCCGATATGCAAGTTTGTCCTCATTTTTGCATGCACTGCTATACATGTACATATAAAGGCGCATTAATTCCTCCCACCATAGCTTATGGCCAGACTAATTTACTAGTAGTCAATTATTCAATATATCCCTGGTCATCTTTGCGCAGTCACATGCATTTGTGACAATTCTCAACCAGTGAGTATATCTCCAAAATAAGCAAACTATTTCGAAATGCGCTTAAATTTATTAAAGGTGAATTACAGTAAAGGGGCAAATGGGCTATTTTTAAATGGAAGGCTTCATTCGAATGATTGCGTGACTTGAATATGAATTTCAATTGAAGGAGTTCTAAAATTATAGCTGTAGCATTGTCATAACTTCAACCTACAGTAGTCTACTTTGCTTGAAATGTCCTTTTCATGTTCTCAAGCGCCATTACATAAAGATACAGGCACTATACTAAAATAGCCAAAGGGAAAGTTTCGCAGAAGTTCAAAAGTAAATTTCAAAGCAGTTTATTTAACTTAACATCTTTGAACTTAGAATGACAATATAAATCACGATACGGATATCCAAGCGTCCATTTTTTTTAAAAATAACATGTTTTCGAAGTTTAGCGGAAGTTAATAAATGTATAGGGTGGTCATAAAGTCCTGCACTTATTAGAAAATTTAATTGAAAAGACTGCTGAAATTACAAAAAACAAATTTTGGTTAACAGTACTGGTAGAAGAAGTCGCAAGTTTTCCAATATAAGGGTCATTTTTGATGCTATAAGGGGAAAGCTTTATGATCACCCTGCACCTAAATATAAAAGGATTTAACGATTTGCTGTCTTGACAACGTCGTATGGCGGCCACATATGCAAAGCACTCGCTTAACACTCTGTAACGAAATACAGTACTGCAATTTGTTGCATCGAAGGCTACGTGGGCCATTAGCAGACTTAATTTAAAATCTGTCTACGAGTCTAGTGTAAAGCAATAATGTCGCCTTAGGGGAATTTAATGGCACGCATTCGAGCAAAATACCATAGCACGGGTAACAATGTGTCATGATTGCAATGACAGAAATTGCAAATAAGACCTCAATTCCAGCCCAATGGCAACATTTTTTCTTATATACGATACGATAAATTAGCAGCATTTGTTGCATCTATTCAGTAAAGAAACCTCGTTCCTAAAAAGGAAAATACACGTTTTACGAGAATACCCGTACACATGTAGATGCAAGTTCCCTCGTGTTGGCTCGATTTACGTCACAGGTATTCAAATATTAATAACAGCGAAGCTGCATATGCAGATGGCGATTGATTTTCCAAGATGTGTTTTGCCTACTTTCTGCTACGGAATACGCGCGCACTATTAAATAACTCCACTCGACCTCGAATATATGGGAATTGGTGCATTCGCTTTCCTACAAAAGCGGAAAAATTGATTTGAAAAAATAAAAATACTTTCATGGGCCTGACGTCACCGTAAATCGATGACGTGGCTAAGGCCTTCCCGTTAGTTAAAAGTGGATGAACGTCACAACCACTCCAGTTACCCAACTTGATATGAGCTATTCCAAAAATGATATAAATTTCATATAACTGTAAAATGTCATAAGCCAGGAGAAAACCACACAAGGAATTGCTATTTACATAACCAAAAATAAGTTCTTTTCTGCGAATTGGATTATTAAACCAAGGCGAAAACGATAGTTTCTGAAAATCATATTCCATTACTGTCTAGGTCTTTTCATGACCAATTCGAACTTTTTCCACTTCCAAAAAACATCATTGCTACTCTTAATATTCATATCAAAAATGAATGTAGTGTCTTGAGTAAAGTTCATCAATGGTTTACAGCATTATACATCGTGTATTGTATTTCAACATTTTCTAATTAATGTCAACCCTTGATTGTTTTAATAATTTGTGCTATATTATTATGTAGTTTCGACCCCACTCGCTTGCATATATAAATTAAAAACCTCGCATAGTCCTGAAAGAAAAAAGAATCCACGACTTTTGCCATATAAGAAATTCTCTGAATTTTATTGATTTTTTTCCACGACTATCCAAATTCTGAGACTTTGAATAAATTTGCACACTTTTCCAGGCCATGAAAACCCTTTGTGAATCCACTTACATCGTACATTTGGAATACGAGACATGCATCGGTGACCACCAACATGAATTTTTGCTCTAAAACCTTGCGCTTGCCCTTGCCCCCTGAAAGGTGGCAATCACTGCCAACACCAATGCCACGTGTCTAATCTGAGTGATGTTTCTCGGGTCCGATATTATTTAGACCATTCTTGCGGTTAAACTGTCACCCAATAACGCTCCACACAGGCGTCCTCGTTTACTGGGATGCCATCTGGGGAATTTCCCTCCCCAAGAAGTGTGATCGATTGGGCAACTGTCCCAGCTGGCGGACACTGAACTCATTTTCAAGTATTTTCAGCTCGATTTTCTACGCTTCAGGAGCGGGACATTACCGATGCAGAACTCTCATGTATTGCCATTGAAATCGTGGGTGGTTCACACAGAACGTGGGAAGCGATTTGCCTCAAAACCTCGAAAAAAATCCCTAGGTGGCGACTAATGGAGACCCGAACGCACCCACCAAGACGGAAAATTTCGCTCCCAAAGATGGCCGATTACCTAGCGAGTTTGCCAGTGACGCAAGTGATCATGCCATCTCATCCATCACACTGTTAAATAGGCAAGTCTGCCATGGGAAACTCTAGATTAAAAGGGATAATGGTTTTGCCGAGTATGTTTGTAAAAGGGCTTTGCACTCCCAATCCATTGCCACGACGGCGCATAAAAGCAGTCTGAATACCTAGCTTACGTGCCAGTCTAGGGGTAACAAAGGGCGCCTACCTAGATCTTAATCCATAAAGTAAGCCTCACACGCGTAAAACGCCTTACACAATTGCCTAGATGAATATGAAAACAACCAGCATAGCATAGGATAAGGTATGCGTTGAAATCAATTGGACGCCTACACGTGGGTGGTCATGGCTAGAAATATCATCGCACCACATATACATGTGGGAATGTAAGGACATTGTGCTGTGCAACGTATCATGTTTTAGCTCAGGCGTCCCTAATGGCGCGATAAACATGTTGATGTTATTCCCATGGACAAGAGGCTCGCTCGTGTTCATCATGTTTGTATAACAATTGAATTTTTCGAACGTATTTTCATGCTCATCATGATTCGCAAATATGAAATATGCATCGGGCAAGTGGATGTTTTTAATACATGATTAATGTGCGCAGCATCAAAACGGGCATCAGTGATTGTGCATGTAACTATGATGGCAAATATTTATACAGCCAGCTATTAATCTCAATCGTTTTTATATTCGCTACAAGTACTATAAGAAAACTCATCAATGGTCTTCACATCTGAGTGTACATATACATAGCCATATACGTGTATATTAGAAATATATGTTAGCTGTATAATATTACACAGCAAAGGCAGGGCTTAATAAATACAATAACTTGATTTCCTTATTTTTAATTAAAAGACAGTAAATGAAATTCAGCATTACGAAATTTATATTGCATTGTCTATCGATATACAGTGCGATCAATAAAGTCCTGCCTTCATTACAAAATTAATTTTGACAAACCTGTTAGTTATACAAAAACCAAGTTTTGGAATAAAGCAGAGCTCCTAGTTGTTTATAACAATTTTGTTTATTAATTTGTGTCATGAGGGCAGGATATAATGATTATTCTGTATTATTAAAGAGGTTACAGTGCAACCGAGTCACATCACCATTATCAACTATGCTATTCCTTCAACAAACCCTCAAATACCGTAGGTTTATTTTAAAAGTATTATTGATTTGGATACCAGGTCGAAATACAGTCTCTGAACAAATTTAAGATGCTGTTTCCTCTGCAGCTGAAAACGATAAGCCTAGCAGAGTATCAATCGAGTTTACATCGATTGCAATCTGAAGGTATTGGCACTATAATGAGACGACGTCAAAAGAAGAGCAAATAAAAAAAGGTTTTACAAGCTTAGACAGTCACATGGATTTGACGTTTTTCGAATAACGTTCATCTTAAAAAGCGTCTACGTTCCTTATCCCTGCAATGGAACTAACCGCCATACATAATTTATACTGTTTGCTTCAAGGCTAAAATTGCACGAATCATTTTTCTCATGGCGTTATCTCTTTTTTTTCAGATGGCATGTTTCACACAGTTGAAATACTGGATACGGCTGGATCGCATCACTTTCCAGCCATGAGAGAATTAAGCATACGTTCCAGTCGAGCATTTGTATTAGTATTTTCTGTGGACAATGAACAATCTTTTTACGAAGTGATGGCCATTTGGGAACTAATCGTCAAAATAAAAGGTAAATCCATTCATAAACAACACACAAAATTCGGCAATACTATCGATTATGCCCTGCTTCAGATGTGAAAAAAATACATTATTTATATTTCAATACTACTAGGTTGGTATATAATAATGATAATAATAATATCACATGTCCAATTAAGCTATCACAATTCATTATTTTTTTGTATTTCTTCTTATTTTGTGTTGTTATACAAACAGCTTGAAATATTAAGCCTTTTTGCATAAAAATACGAACAATCACTAATGAAAACTGAGTGTTTAGCATTTGTAATTATAGAAATCAATAATGTTTTAAATCATTCATTATTTTACTATTACCTTTTAATACAGTCATCAAATCCCATGAATCAAAGCTCGTTTCAAGTTACCCTGTACATGTACATGTATATCTACGGTCTAGCAAACATTTCAAGCCTTCTTTTTGAATGCAGTTGCCTACATTGTCTCCAGGGTAAAAAATTTCAATTATATTGTAAGTGCAATTATTTGCTCGTCTAAAAGCATTGACAGTGTACTCCATTTGTAAAACGCCGAAACCCAGTAGGCAATTGAGTAGCAAATTGCCCGAAATTGCTCTAGGATTCATAAAATTGCATCTTCTCATCAATGAAATCAGAAATAGCAAGTAAGGAAACAGGTAGGAAAACATGAATTGAAACCACTTAAATATTCTGGCGAATGAGTTCAAAGACCCTATTATGGATCCTTGTCGTAATGTTCAATCGAAAATAAGTGCTGACAGCGAAAACACATTTAATTACCATGGTGAAGTAAGCGATCTTTAAATATATGCCTCGGCGTTAGCGAGCAAATCATTTAAAAATTTGTTTTTGAAGCTAAAGGATAAAAATACGTACAAATTCCTAACTTTGTCGTTTTCTCTCCTAGCAACATAACATAAGCTTAGGATTCATCCCATTTATCCCTATCTTTATTAACGTGTACAGCTTGAGTGAATCCACCGAATTTCTATAAAAATGTATGTTCACCACTTGATATGAAGGCAATATCCAGGAAGAAAAAACTAGGGCATTTTTAACAATAGAATGTCTGTAACTAACAATTTCTATTACTCAATAAGCTGCTTGGATCGACGTCAATTTAACAATAAAAATGTGATCATATGCGAACAAAGAAAAAGCCAAAAGTCTTTGGGGACCAGAAATCAATTACGACAGTGAAAAAAATAGAAGTGTTTTATCAATAAAAGGAAATTTCACGTAACACGACAGAGGTACAACTGTAAATATTAATACATCATAGAACTTTTCCCGTCATCCTCGAGTTATATCATCCAATTTGCGAACAATATGGAATAATTATTTTTGGCAAATTGGTAAAGAGAATGTGCAAAAAAATTAAGTTTTTAAAGGCATTAAGATAGCCAACAAAAAATGTGCTGCAAAGCTCAAGCATGGCGATAGTGATGATATTCCATCAAGTTCAATAGAAATTTATCTCGTAACCTATTGAGTTATAGTTTCAATTTGAAAGCTACAAAAAAGTGCATAATTAGTTTAAAAAGGATTGATTTCAGAAAACATATATGCGAATTTATTGAATTTCTGGTAAGGCAGATTTGGTGCTCTGTTGCCAGCTTCGCACCCAGAACTGAAAATGCGGTTAACCTGAGAACACTTAACAGGATTTGACCAGTAATGCTTTGATATATGCACTGTACGGTCTCACAATTTGTTTGGTTTCACCTAGCTGGAGACATTTGTCCCTTGAGCAAATATTGGGGGTGGGGGGGGGGGTGGGGGACACATTTCTGACTCGCTAAGGGATGTTGGACGATTCCTGAGACATCATAAATATTCAACGATAGATGATGTTATAACAAGTTAAGAACGTGTTTCGCCTTCTTTCAGAGGGATTTTCATAATCACTGATGTCAACAGTTATCCCAAGATAGGTACTGTTTTTACATAACTCTGTTATGAACCCTGCAGGCCGTGACGGTGCATATTATTTGCTGTACATGAACTGCACAAATTTCCCTACCATTCATCCTTCAACATAAAAACATAATAGAATAAAAGTAATATTGAAAACACCATTAGCTTACACGCAGCATGATAACGTTTCTTGTACATGTACTGTATGCCTAAGTGTATTTGTCATTGTCCAAATGCCTGCAACACCTCAGTCATTGATTCGCGTAATTCTAGTGACAAGTTCATTACGAGTGAGTAACGGGTAAATTATAGCAATTTTGCTTCGATTCACAAACACCAAAGGGCATTTCCATTACAAATTGGAAGCTGCAGTCTCGTTCGAATAATTTGCATAATTCTGAGGAGAGTAAAGTCAACGTTGAAGACAATTAGGCTTGCCACTAGCGCCACAGGCAACTGCAAGTTCCCTTATCTTTTCACCGTCATTAGCATACTGGAAGAGCCGAACTAGGACAGCATAGTTTTGAACGATTACAGCCTAAAGTAACTCATTTCCTTAGCAAAAAAGCAAAGGATTGATAGGGGAGTCAAGTTCGAACGAACGTTTCGTGCAATAATACGTTAAAAGTCTCGTTTTAACGTTTCCTTCCACGTTATCTTGCATATATTAAAGAAAATTATAATCTTGTTTACGTCCTATTATATTACATGTACAAAACGCAATCTATTTGCAATGCAGCTATTGGATGGTGCAGGAGTAGATGCAAGGTCGATTAAAGAGACGGCACAAATGATCTTGGTGGATTTTAAAGTCATCGTTGTATTTTGAAAAACGTTTGCAACAAACTACTAAGTTGGTATTGCTTCTCCAGATTGGTTATGAGCCAAGCTGTCGTTAAAATCTCCCTAGCCTGTACGGAGGAGGGGCTTTCTCAACTGCATCAAAATTAATCGGAAAACACAATTTACATAGATAACTGAATGTATGCCTTCGCGCATGCCAATTATGAGCTTTAGCATATTAAAGATTTTTTCACTTCAGAATACTGATGTATATACCGTAGGTATCTCATATTAGTCTACGATAAATCCTCTCATAAATCCCTAAAGTTATTACCCTCCACATGCAGAGGTGACTGAACTCTTAATGGCGAATACCGATAATATTTTGTTTGTCGATATCAATTTGAAAAATAAGTACTTTCGAAAAACATCACGAATACTACTACATGTACTCGATAGTTGTGATGAATGACAAAATACATATGTATACAACTGTATAGGCGCGTTAGAATATACATGTACAGGGAACTCCTCCTCTCATTACAAAAAGTAATCGAAAAAGAAATGTAATTTGCAAGGAATTAATTTCGGAAGCAGGTGAACCAAACACATAAACACATACAGTAAAAAAAAACTAAGAATCCAACCTTTTGTCCTTGTAACTATATTTTTTGATTTGTACTTAGGGTAGGACTACATTATATCACCAACGGTGTAGCACACACATATTGCACTTACAGTACCATTATTACAGCACAACTTATTTTTATACCAATGAACTGGCATGCAGGACAGGCTTCTTGGCCATTCGAATCTTATTTTTCTGTGCCATTTATGGCAACAAAATGTCCCTGTCTGTTATTTACATGCTAACTCGATAGTGGCGAAATCCCGAATGAGTGCCATTGGATACCCCGGTATCATCCTCAAAAGCGGCGAGCAATTTTTTGGGTTCCATTTCTATAGCTATTGCTTATGTGCAGAGAAACCTAAAACTACGTCCTAGGCACTACACTACAGCGAGTGGTCCTCCACTAACAGTTTTTCATGTTTCTGTCTTTGCAGGAAAACCCGATATCCCCGTAATTCTAGTAGGAAATAAGGTGGATTTGGACGAAAATCGAAAGATTCCCAAGGAGGCAGCCAATGCGTTTGCCAGGGATAATATGCACAGTTGCTACTTGGAAACCAGTGCCAAATACAACGTGAACGTGAGCCAACTGTTTTCTGAACTGTTGATGAAGACCTTCCATGGCGAAGAGCAAAGGGAGGCTTTGGAGGCTTCGAGCAGACGTTCAGGGGGCGCCAGAAGACTCAGCCGCCGTTTGAGCAGCCTCAGCCTCAGACGAAAAACAGGGGTCAAGTTGCAAGAGGAGGCCAGCACCAGGGAGGGGGTCATGGTCAACGATGACCGAAGATGCGTCATTCTTTGAGACTCTTGCAAAAATCCATTTGCACTTACAATGTGTGGTGGATGTTCTACTTATGCAGACTAAAACTGATAAAATTCACGAAGGACCAAGACGAGAACACTGTTGCGAATGTTAATAACAATGGCCATATTTTTAATTTATTTTTTAATTTTTAATTTATAATCGTTCCAAATTAGGAGAACGATTGTCACCAAGAATCAGTGCGTTCTGAAACTATACGACGACCAATTTCTAATTGTAAAACATACATGGAATTCCTTATGAAATTGCACAACTCGCTAAACGCAAGTCCAGTACAATGATATGCACCATGGAAATGTTTTCACTTCAGTAATCATATAACGTCCCACTGGAAGCACCAGCAGACGGCGCAGTAACCGACAAAACAGGAAATCGCTTCAAATGCAGGGAAAAATTCTAACAACTCGTGGACTTGTAGTGAATTAATTCCCCTGCTCAGGTGCAGCGAAATTCTGAAAATTATGTCTTTTGGTTATGTTCTGTTAAGTTACGTTTGATTAGATTTCGCACAAAAAACAAAAACAGTTGTACTCTGTCTATAAGCAAGAATGACTGACACATGATGAGACTGAATGAAGAGGTCATTATGCAACGCATAAATATTGATAATTTTAGAACTCATGGACAAATACCAATTTCAAGCGAGGAATTCATCATTTCGAAACGTGCATTTACGGTTTATGGCACAAATAAACACGTCATAAACTGTATTCCACAGGAACATGAATTCCAAATTGAAAATAGATTGATAACGCCATTGTTCTAAAGGGTAAGTGAGCAACTACTTACAAGTCCTCTGCAATGTAAATAACAATGTGTCGACAGCATTACCAAAAAGCTACAATGACATTTTGTGTGGATGAGCATAATAAACTCATGGTATCTTCCAGACCCATGGTGAAGGTCAAAAGAACGCAAAGTGAATGTGTCTTTCTGAAGAGACCCGAACTGAATATGTATTCGCAACACTCGTTGACACAATCAATCGTGATTAGAGGATACCTAACGTCGTACATGATCAAACAAACCATAAAGCGTTCATGATTTATGTGGTCTTTTCCACAAGTCACAGCCTCACAGGAATACCAAGGGCATCCGAGACTGGCTGGTAGTTATGTAAAAAAGAGCAACGTGACAAACACAAAGAACAGGTCGAGTGCACTGCTCTCTTTTTGCAACAGTGAAATTGATTGCGAAGCTCACGAACTAATAAAACCCCTACTTTCATTCCCACAAAGGACAGCTCCGGTCCTATTTCATCATGAATTCGCGACTGGACAGTGGTAATGTCCAGTTACAATTACTCATTTTAAAACCAATTACAGCATCGATCGATCTACGATTAATATCAAACCCTCTCCGAACAACATCAACAAATGGAGCAATAAAATGGAGGTCAGAAAACTTTCCTTTTTCATTGATATTTACTCGTAATTAGGGTACGTCAGTCAGCCTGACTCAACCTGAAGCCCTCAACCAGGTAAAAGACAAAGACAGTCCAAAACTAAGCGATATACATTGAAAATATAGCTAGTCAGGGTATCTAGACGAAATCTTGAATCAAATTTCAGTGACTTTTTCATGGAGTCATCCATTTCAATGATGTACACACTGTATTTGGTCTTTCTTTCAATATTTTGATGTATAAAAATAATTAAAATACGCTAATTCTGGTGACACTTCTTACTAATCAAAAACTCGTGCCACAGTTTTTTTTCCAGATGTGCGAATTTCCCTGAACTTTCTGGCCTGTGTTATTTTTATTAAATATGACCTCCAAACAGCCATGGGATGACGGTTCATCACGATATTAAAAACAGCAAATTCAGACCTTCTATATAATGTATAATAATATTGACGTGCATAACAAACTTATTTCTTAAGAGTGACTGCTTACGCTTGCAGTTTTCATAATTTGCGTCATCAGTTAGATAGTCCTTACAGTGTAGTTCATGTTAACGTGTTGAAATAACGCATCAAGAAGATCCCCACTTTACACTTGTTAACAATTCTGAATATTGTCTCACACGTCACAAACATCGTTAAATTATGCATGTACTAGCAGAATAAATGAATACATTACAGACCAACGACGCACGTAAAAAAACTGAAGATTTATCTGATGCGAATTTCCACGATCACATTTCTGATATGTTTTCACACATTCGAAAAAAAAAACTGTCGGCATTATCCAAACATTCGTATTCCTAAAAGCCTTCTTACAATAGGATACACTATAAAAGGCTTTACCATTAACAAATAATTGGAGATCAAAAGGGGAATATCACGGAATCACACGGAATATCAATGACACGAAGTAATGGTGGAAATCCATCCATAAATAGAGCATTGTTTTTGTAACTATATGAAAAATAAGCATATTGGCACGCTGAGGTTATAAATGTGAATATATATGTACATGAAACTGTATTTTCCATAATTGACTAAAGCAACATGTAACCTTAGAATATTAATGTTCCATATATGCGTTTAGCGCGTTTTTAACAAAAAATTTAGAAGCTGTTAACTTTTTATACCAATAATCTTCATGTACATGTATATGTTGTTATATATTTAATACCATAGATCCTTTAACTAAGATTGTTTCAATTTCAGATTGAAAAATAAGTGATCACTTGTATCGCGTGCTGTACATATTTCTATTGTAAATGTTAGCATAGTTTGCACTGTAAATATTACGTATACAATTTTGAAGGTGAAACTGTTTCATATGCAAATCATTAAAATCCAACCAAATATCAACCAGGAATGATGTCAATTTCTTGCAATTCATTTCTTTATCATTATACTAATTGCCTGCGATAAATACTATATGTTCAACGTCTACAATGCGCATCTTCAGATTATTTACACGCCACGACGTTAGATAAACATTGGAAAATAACTTACATTGCTGTTAGAAATGAAAATCGATTACCAGGTATCTTAATTTAATTAACTGTTGGTGAAGGTTTCAGAGATGACAAATTTGCGTGTGTTGTCGTTCAGTTATTTAAAATTGTTATACATTCATTGTACACTGTACATGTACATGCATACAGCAGGGCAAAATTCAAATTTCGCAATACAATCTCAATAATTTCAATCATTTTTTTGGGCAAGTTTTGAGTCGAGAGGGTTTAGACATCTCGTCGTTCCCCACTGGCTCTGACGTGTTTTATGTTGTCTGGTGTGGAAATTGTATCGATTTTGCACCGAGGATTGCTCAAAGTTGGACTAGTTTTTATCAGGAAACGATTTTAAACATCGTTTGAAGGACGAATCGCCTGGTATGGACAAAATTTAATTTTTGGGCTATTTACACGTACTCAGTACATGTACACGCACGTTCGTATTTTAAACAATACCAGATCGGTCAAGTTTTAGGCTTTTCATAATTGACTTTCGAACCAATGAAGCCTGATATCTATGTCTGCTCGTCACATTTCTGAGATCCAATTTACGAGATTGAATCACTGCAATAAAATCTTTGAATTTACCCAGCTTCATCTAATGGAATTTAGCGCAAACTGCGTCATACATACAGTGCAGTTGTACATACATGTACATACAGTTTTATATGCCTTGTTTTACATCTTCAGGCTCCTACACCTTGGCGAAAAGCTTCTAATGAGAAACTCTCATCGCTATTTCAAACGTATTTTCTAAGAATTTAAGGCCCGAATTTAATTATAATATAGCGCAGTTTTATTGGAAATTTGCACGTTGATGTTGAAACTTTGTGAATCACATCGAATAGGATTTAGGATGTTCAATTCTAACAATCTGGGAAGTACATACCTTTCTGGTTACATTCCTTGCCTTCGGCCTTCACAAATAGAACAACATGACCTTCTCCCAAAGCTCTCTCACGCCACCTGGTGAATTCATTTCGAATGTTCTGCACCTTGAAAGCTCCGACACGAAATTACAGCGCTTCAACTCTCGACTTCTA
This sequence comes from Cylindroiulus punctatus, assembly GCA_034695085.1. Lineage (NCBI taxonomy): Eukaryota > Metazoa > Arthropoda > Diplopoda > Julida > Julidae > Cylindroiulus > Cylindroiulus punctatus. The sequence goes on from JAQFYZ010000077.1 coordinate 56,102, forward strand.
ATTTTCATATTACATGATGCAGCAAAAGTAGTTTATCCGTTTAAAAACTCAAAAAATGCATAATTATGCACACTCCTTCTTGCAAAGAACTCACCTTGAAGTAATTTAATTAACTCATTTCAAAACTGACTTATAATGGTGACAAACATTATTTATCTCTAAAAACTGCGCAATATTAAATTTTTTTAGTTAGGTTCACATTTTCACATTTTTTGATTCCATAACCCCAAGGACAATATAGCTTATATTAAAAAATCGATAAACCCTCACTCATTCGTTGTAATAACCCAGCTAATGGCTCTGCAACATTTTCTTTCTAAAATAAAATATAATTAAGCGACAGACGAAGATAAGAATTTTTTTAAATTATAGTTTATTTGCTCCCACGCACATGGCAACTGACTAGGAACTACGGCATTACATGGAAAATTGACAAGCTTAATGACAGCTTATATAAGACAAGTGTGTAATCGCTAGAAAATAAAACAAACTGGAAGAAAACTTGTAGTTTTGCTTTTCAATACATAAGCCAGCTTCGTTGTACGAATACCGTACTGGTTTGAAAATTATCAAAGTAAGTTTCTGAAAGACAAAAGCTGTATTTTGCGAAAAAACAAATTCAATAATGTTCTGATAACTTGCCACCATTTCGTGCCATTTCCATGAGCTTGTTCACAATATATTTCAGAAGATGGGCGGACGAGTAAACGTATAAATCATTCGGCATGTTATGTGGCCAACAGCGATGCAAAAATAATCTTTAATAAAAAAATCACCAAACACAATGAACCGAGCGAGTAGAATATTAAATGAGGAGAAAAAACATTGCTAAAGAATTTTAAAGAGAACATTTTCAACATACACAAACAGCCTGTACAATCGCGCGTTCAATTATAGGTAAAGCAACACGATTTCTCAATTCATTCATTAATCGAACCTTTAACTTAACGAAAAAGCTGCTCAAATCTAGTGAATCCCGAATTTTACGACAAAAATGAATGCTATGTTTATGATAACAGTGACGTACAGAAGTGCATATTCACGAATCAAATGGAATGTCACTGTTCTCGTTCAGAAATGTTTCAGGAAACTAATTAAAGCAGCTTTGTTGAACGTTTTTTTAATTAACAGAGGTTTACGATAAGGTGCGGTTATTAAAGGCATTATAATTAAAAAATATGAAATATAGCGATTCTAAAGCAGTGATGACACATATATTTTATGAAAATTTGTTAGTATTCTCCTATTAAAATCAGGGTTCTGAAGTCAGCGTTTTGTTAAGGGTAGAAATCATTATATAAAAATCTGAAATACGTTAAAATAAAATGTGAACTTATCAATTAGAAAATTAAATGTATAACATTAATCCCAAATAAAGGTGTAGCTTCCAAATCAGCTTTATTCTTTGTGCAATAGCTTTAAAAATTAGTTTAAAGGGGTATCAGTCTTTAATACCTCGTGTACATTATGTATATATTGTATTATTAAACAGATATCTATAAAAGAGCTCAAAGAATGTCATTAGAATTTAGTACATCAAATAGTTAATGAAATAAATTCTAATCATTTTGCGATTTGGAATAGTTTTAAATAAAAATAAATCCGAAAATGAATGAACTCATTTAGTACAGCAACACAAAAAATTTCTCTTCAAGACGCCCTTGTTATAGGAAATCTGATAAACATACTTTGTTAATAATTAGTTAAGTACTCCTCTAAGATATCCGAGATGCTCCAAACTCCACTTAAATTTAAGAAGTTTAGCCAGTTCATTCAATTACTGTTGCTGATTTCACCAGGCATACATCAGTTCATAATTAGCTTGTACTAATTGGAGTTTGGCGCAACCCGACAATTTTGTTAATCGATCTATCAAAAAATGTTGGGGCGAGTTTTTCTTAATACAAACTGCTCATGCTAGCATTTGGAATTTTCACTTTCTGCATTTCAATTGTTCATCAATGAAACCGAATCAACCACACCACGCAAAATAGAGAAATTGAATTTCTCCCACAGCCAATGCGTTTAATTGGTTGAATTTTTAAATGAAAATGCCACTACGATCTCACGTACCTCTATATATTTATAGCAATGGTATTTATGGCTTACAAATTAATGCACGGCAATATATATATATATATGTTCATATCAGTAATATTAGTAGCGGTTCACGAGGATAATACCTTATCATTCCAGGATCATTAAATAAGTCAATGTTAGGCAGTCGGGTATATACTGTAGAAGGAAGCAAACAATGATGACGTAGGTTTTCGTTAAAAATTAAAAATGGGGTTATAAAATTACTATTTAAAATTGTGTCTAGGGGTAAATTCCCCAAAAAGCTACTTTTGGTATATTCTCTTAACCACCACGATGGCAAGTAAAGACAAAAAGAACACGAAACAAGTACGTTACAACAACAGTGCTACATCATTCAACTCTTCTGGATGGTAAATTGCATTTAAATGTCAGATTAATGATTCATCCAGTTCCAAAATCTTGTCTGAAATGGAGATAGCCTGTTATATAGGACAAATGCTATTGAAGCAAAAAGGAACACTTTTCAACGACCCAAGACGCCATTTTCACAATTGGGATCCCAACAAGGCGCTTGTTGAGCCACATAACATCTTTCACCCCCCCCCCATTCACCCCTCATATATCACAATATAATTGTCGATTTGTCAAGAAGATCGATAATTCAATTTTTAATCTAGACAAAGGCCTATGAAGGAATAGAATGGGAGGTACAGAATATGAACGACACGATTAAAAAATTCAACGAGCACATCATGCACACCAACATTTAAAAAACAGCGATTGAAAAATAAAATGGCGAAACAAATTGTGTGCTAAAAACACCACTTACACTCAACGTACTAAACATGGCTAAGAATAACGTAGTTTAAGGTGCTGCGGCCACTAATTAAAGCTAATCAGCGTGCCCGATTAATAGTAGCGGTTTAAATGACGGCATTACCCGGGTATATGTTGAGAATATCAAGAAACTATTATACTGTATCGAGTGACATGCTAAACTGAAAAAAAACGGAACGATTTAAACATTCGATTATGGTTATCGAAACATGAATACATGGAAACAAATGCTGATCGACCATTTAACACGCAGTAGCCATTTTGCGAAAAAACTTCGGGTTCCATTGTCTACATTAAAATTTAATAGAAATTTCCTAACATTAACTGAGTCTGTTCTAGTGTCCCTGAGCTCTCCCTCGTATAATTAATTACCTGGTTCTGCTGAAAAATCGATTTTTTAAGTATTTTAGCCCAAATTAAGCAGTAAATAAAGCACTTTCCCAGAATTAACTAAACGATTTGCTACTGATAAAGCTTGTGCCCTCAGAACATTACAGCTGATCTTACATTTCGAAATTGACGTTTAGACATGCGTCTGCTTACATGTACTTGATGAAAACATGCGCAACAGTCCAGTCATAATTGACTGCGTGCATACCAAACAGAGCAATTCGAAACATCTTAAATATTAGATAAGACATCTAAGACTGGAGATCATTAAATGAAAGGGTAGATAACATGGGGTTAACTTATCGTCCATGGCATAACGCTAAGTCCATAGTTAACTGCTAACGTTCTGCGGTGAAACGCTATTCAGAGTCCAAAAAATGTGCTCACTATTTGCAGTAATTGCCATTATAAGAGTGGGCGCATTTTTTGGACCCCTCTGTAGAATTGGGGGTACACCTTAATTGGGTTTTGCTTAACTTTTGTTGGTGCAACCGGTTCATATCAATGCATGCATCAACGCATGAAATAAGTTTCCTCACTTCGAAAAGTTGTCGAAAAGCACATTATAAGGGGATGGGCTAAAAATCCAGAAAAAGTGATGACATAATATTTGAACGTATTCCCCAATGTTATACGAAAACTACCCTAAAATACAGAATTCTTTTTAAAAAAGGCAGCTACATCTTCTAAAATTAACCTCAACATGTTATCCTTCTCACGACTGTCTTTTTCCTCAGCTGGAAGCTAGAATCTTCAAAGTCCAAATTTAAAAATTCTGTTTCCTAAATGAAAACGACGAGACGAGACGATACAAAACAGCACAGAGATTAGACGAGAGAATGCAAAGCAACATTCACAATAAAGAGAAAACAAATGACTAAGTAGCGATTAAGTATCGTACCAACCACACAGGTGTCAGTACGACGAACCGTCAATATACAGATTCATGATATCTCATTTAATACCCCATGCGTCACCCTCACCCACCATTTATTGGACAACGAGCGGGATTCTTGAATAGTATTCCATAGATTCAGATCGACCTATGGGAAGTAACCGTTAAGTCTTGCGAGTCACTGATAATTTGTTATCTGTTATTCGTAGTGAGAGAAAGAGAGAGAAAGATAAAGAGTAATTCACGCCTGGAATTAAGTACGCACGTTTTTGCACCTGATTGATTGAGCCAACCTCACATTGCACCTCACCTTAGGTCCGACCTCATAATGCACCTCTTGGTAGTATACTAGTCTAACTTCAAATAACACCCAAAATGCATTTCCCATCCGCGCATTTAGTCACATGACTTTGGCAATACAGAAACTGCCCTCACCAAATATTTTCAGATTTTGGCTAGGGGAGCAACAGGATTTGGATGTCATAGGTTTTGGTTAGCGATTATAACGAACTATCCACTTAATATAAATTTTCATACAGATTTTGAAACATTTGGTTAGGTTCAAATCCATCGACATTAAACCGTTAACGCTAACAGCAAAACATGAATTTAATAACACACTACAGGCAAGATTAAAATTTAATGAAGTTTACACCGTTTATCACTTTCCACACCAATAACAAGTGGCCAAGAGCCAGTTGTCATCGAGCAGATCTCACACCTTGGCACGTACCAGGCTAGGAGTGTTTGGTAAATTGGTATTCTCGGGGAGGAGTTAAGAAAAAAACTTCTTGGCAAACTTTTTAGAGGTAAAAACTGAGTTACGGCGCCAAGAAAGAACGGACGTTAGAGATCCTCAGAGAACTCGAGCTAATTCCTGGAGAAATTTAGACAGCTTTCTAGGCGGGCTTTTCACCTCCACATAAGAACATGATGGTTCTTCCATTGCTGGCCATGCGGTGTTCTGGTACAGGTACCGGCATGCACAACCTTGACGGTCCCTACACGATACAACGGGATGCTATCTGATTTGAATGTTAAGTAACACAGCCAATTGATTGCTTTTATAGCACGACGTTTCGCCGAATGAACGGCTTCATCAGCTGCTAAAAAAATATATGTTGTTTATTTCCACTTATATCAACAACTGCGTGACCAATTTTTATGGAATCATATTGGGGTCCAGCTGCTAATCAGCTGCCCATTATACATATTAACCTTATAACATAAAGCGGTTTACCTTTTCAAGATGCACAAGTTATTCCATTCTTGAGGGAATCAACAAATAAATAAGCAAGAATAACCCCATCCTCGTAGCTCAACACCCCCAGTACGACAAAGGACGCTAACAGAGAAGAAACACCATATACTTTTTTAGCCCCTGATGAAGCCGTTCATTCGGCGAAACGTCGTGCTATAAAAGCAATCAATTGGCTGTGTTTCGAATTACTTAACATTCTACACTCCCGGCCACCGAATACAGGAGACTCGCATCGATCTATCTGATTTGAAGAAACAAGAAACCAACACACAGTTATACGCTGCCACAAGTCATGGCCAGCAATGGAGGATCAATGTGAAATCAACCCACCAGCACCTTCGACATCCCCGTCCCGGGTCCCCCATCAGCCGGCCATCCCTTCCACGCACAACTCTCACTTAGACCACTTAGAACTCCAGGCGGTACGCCGAACAGCTGGTCTCGTGGTCCTGCAGGTTGATGGTGCATCGGCTGGCGGAGGGCGCCAAGTCAATCTTGTTCCTGGCCAGCTCGTCCTCGTTGAGCGCGAACCAGTAGCCCAGGGTGTCCGTGTCGTAGGTGGGGATGATGGTGACCTCCAGCTGGGGGTCGTCCCAGCCCTGCTTGGCCTCCAGCAGGGCGTTGAACACCTCCTTGCCGGGGTTGGTGCCGCTGAAGACGTAGTGGCGGGCTCGCACGGCGCGGAAGAACTCCGCGTCGCAGTAGTGCGGGTGGCCGTGGTGGGGGATGTAGGTCAGGTCCACGTAGACGGGCGCCCTGGCGGCGGCGGCGGCGCCGATGCGGGGCGACTCTGGCCTCTTGGTCTTGGCGGGCGAGGCCTTGGGCGCCCTCTTGGGGCTGGCGGCGGCGCCCTGCGGCTTCTTGTCGCGGTTCTCGCCGTTGGCCTTGGGCGACGCCGCGTTCTTCTTGGGCGCCTGCTTCTTGGGCGGCGGCGCCTGGCGGCCCTTGTTCTTGGCGTCGTCGGCCTGGGGCGGCGTGGGCGAGGGCAGGCCCATGGGCTCGCCCCAGTCGTCGAAGGGGTTGCTGGCGGGCTTGGCGTCGCCGGAGCGCTCGTCGGTGCTGGGGCTGCTGAGCGAGGCGCCGCCGCCGGGCGACTCGGGGCCCTCGCGGCGGCGCTCGCCGCGGGCCTTGGCGAAGCGGAAGGGCGCGTGGCGCACCTCGGGCGAGTCCATCTCGAAGCCGCGCGGCGACAGCTCGGGGCTGGTGGGCGGCGACGAGTCGCTGGAGGAGGCGCCGGCGGGGTAGGCCGCGGGGTGGTAGGCGGCGTAGTCGGGCGTGGCGCCGCGGGGCGCGAAGTCGCCGGTGGCCAGGCCCCGCGAGGGCTCCCAGGCCTCGGCCGCCTCCTCCGGCGGCTGGCGCTCCTGCTCCCAGTAGGAGCCCAGGCCGCCGGCGGCGTCGCCGCCCTGCACGTGCACGTCGTAGTAGCGCTCGGCGCGGCGGCGGGCCACGTCGGCGTCGCTGTCGTCCGACGAGTCGGTGGCCGCCGGCTCCTTGTGGCGCAGCAGGTGCGCCTGCAGCGGACGGTGGTAGGGCGACTCGCTGTCGGCGTCGCCCTTCAGCTCGTCCTCCGTGTCCTCGTCGGCAGACACGTACGAGCCCGAGTGCATGGGCGAGGCGGCGTCGCCCGGCGACTTGAACTGCTCGTTGGAGGGCCGGACCGGGTCCTCGTCTTCCACGGGGTAGTAGGCGGACTGCGGCGCGGACTCGCCCACGAAGGTCTCGGAGCGCAGCCGGCCGACGTTGGCGTCGCCGGCGAGGTGTCCGGCGAGGTGTCCGGTCAGGTCGGGGCTGTAGCCGGGCGACCGGGGAGGCAGCGGGCTGTCCTCGGCGAAGCGCTCCTCCGGCGAGTACGAGTCCTGGTAGTAGGGGGAGGAGCTCTGGTAGTCGTCCACCAGCTCCTCCTTGTCCTTCTCGTCCAGGCTGATGGACTCCTTGAGCGACAGCGCCACGGGCTCCTGGGCGGCGGGCTTGGGCTCGATGCCGGACAGGATGTCCAGGCCCGGCTGCTGTAGGGGCGGCGGCGACGCCAGGGGCAGCGGCGACGGACTCTCGACGTAGTCCGGAGGAACGGGCGCCTCGTAGTAGCCGTCGTACTCCTTGCCGGAGTCGTAGATGTGAGGCAGGATGTCAGATTTTGATGCTTGGTCAAGTTTCGACGGTGGTGCTGCGATGTCTTTTGGATGGCTGTCTTCGGTCTTCGATGCCTGTGCTCCCAAATCGGGATCCTTTGTCGCTTTGGGGTCCTGGGCATGCTGGACGTCCACGTCGATGATGTCCGGCGTCGCCACGCCCATCACGGCCGCCTCCGCCGGATGGCGCTCTTCGTGCTTGGTGTGCGTCGAGGCGAAGTCGTCCATCGCCTTGGCGTCGTGGAGCTGACTGGTGCCGGTTTTGCCTGCGCGGATCTGGGATTCGGCAGGCAGGACGAAAAAGCTGTCGTGGTCGGCTTCGGCCCCTGGAGAGTCCTCTTTGGTCGCCGTAGTAGAGTCGTAGAAGGATTGGGTCATGGGATCCTCTTTGGTCGAATCCTCGCGCGTGGCTGTGGTCTCGTCGTACATGGACAGGGTCATGGGGTCGACGGGCGCTTTGGAGAACAGCGTGCTCTCGTACAAAGGCGGCGACCTGAAGTCGAGCTCTGGTGGAACAGGACTGGTGGACTCGAAGGCGGAATGGACGCCATCTTTGGTTACCCCGAACGCTGCGAAGTCATGATCGTCTCTAAAACCAGAAATTTGATCTGAGCTCTTTGGCTTGTCCGACGATGTTGTCGCGTGGTCGTGATGTCTCACGTGGTCTACTTCCAGGTCGCTGTCACTGGCATCGTGTTGCTCGTCATGTACAAAGTCTTTCGTATGGATCTCAGCTTTGACATCACGCTGCTCAAAGAGGGTTTTGGGTTTTTCCTGAAGAGCATCATCTTCCCAATGGGACATTCCGAGTTTTGATCGGTCATCTTTCGAATGGGATGTTTCATGTGTTGATCGGCCATCCACATGCTCGATTTTACTGTCTTCTTTGCCAGGCACAACGTGCTCGATTTTACTGTCCTGCTTCCCACGCACATAGTCTATTGATGGAGCCATTTCTTTAGCTTCTTGAACACCAGACTGAGAAATTTGGCTTTTAAGGGTTTCTGGCATCGAATCGCTTGCAAACATACTTTCTTGTTCAGTTCTGAAATAAGGTTGGTCAACTTCATAGACGCGTTTTTCTTGAGGGACATCTGGCTCGGCACTGAAATCTGACTGCCCAAATTTGTCCTTTGACTTGTCATGCACTGAATCCTTTTCATATCCAATGTCTTGATCAAGGTGACTGCTCAATTTTGACTGATGAGTTTTATCGAAAGACTGTTCTGCAAATTCCGGTAGGTCATGCTTGACATGGAAGATGTCTGGGTCATCCCTGACGTTAGATTTCTCAAGGTGACATTCCATTCCGTCGTGCGACGATTCTCCTGTGCGGAAGAACTCATCAGTTTTGTAATCGGATTTTTGCATTTGACTCGCCACAGACTTGTCCTTAAAAGTATCCTTGGAATGTTGGACTTCTTGATCTGCTCTGAAATGAAATTGATCGATCGGCTCTTCCTCGATGCCCTGCTTTGTTTCTTTAACATCGACGACATCTGGCTGTGCATGTGATTCCTGTGTTAGGATATGCGATTCTTCCTTTAAGGTATGAGATTCTTGCGTTATACCAGATGACGTTCCCATCAAATCTTTCGTTTCTCCATAAGGCTCTAATTTCTCTTCTTTTAATTCCACGTCATCCTTTGAACCGACCTCAACTGGTGCATCTTTGCCTGTGGTCGAGAACATATCTTTATCCGGATGGATCTTCTCTTTGGTCAAATGGTCCTCATCTGAATATATCTTCCCTTTGGTCAAATAGTCGTCCTCCGGATGGATCTTCTTTTTGGTCGAATGGTCCTCATCTAGATGGCTCTTTTCTTTGGTCAAATGGTCATCGGACGACATCTTTTCGGTCGCCACAATCTGATCTTCAAGCTTTTGGTCTCGCATAGCCTCATGCGCTGAGGGCTTCTCCGTGTCAGTTTTTTCTCTACTGTCATCAACTCCCTTCTCGTCCAGATGAAATATGTGATCTGGTTTTTCCTTCCTAATTTCGAAGTTTGCCATATAGGGACTTTCCTCCAGGTCTTCTTGAGTGTCTTTGAAGTGGGTGATTCCTTCGTCGCTTGGCAGCTTACCAATGGCCGCACTGGCGCTCGAAGGATGGATGAAGATGTTCTCAACCTCTTTGGTTTCTTTGTCCTTTGGTGATTTTGGAGACAGTGGAGTGGAGGGGGACGTTCCGTTGGAAAGGGTGACCACCTCCGCGTGGTCAGCGTTCAATGTGCCCATGTAGACCGACTCCTCCATTTTCTCGTCCGATGGCTTTTCCAACTCTTTGTCTGCTGCATGAGACGCCATCATGGCACTTCGCAGGTGAGGAGGGATGTCTTCGTGCTCGGCCAGCGTCTCTGGAATTCCATGGAGTGGGCCTCTAATTTGGTAATAGCCTTCGAATTCGGTAGGGACTTCCTCGTGGATGGGCAGGTCAGCAACCTCATCGGGAGTCCGCAGACACTCTTGAGACTCCTGTTGCAGCCGGACTTCGCGGTGAACCTCGCTGCTGACCAATGGAGCAGAAGCTTCGCCCATCTTGGCCATCTTGGGCGCGTCTTCTGGGATTGGCGACAAAATGACTGCTGCCGCCTTGAAATCCTTGTCGGTCACTCCGGTCAACTTTGACCCGGTCTCCTCCGCGATGGGTATTCGACCGTGGTCGATGTACTTCTCTACGGGCGACGAAGGTGGAATTTTCTCTTCAGTACCTTTCGGCTCCTGGGACTCCAACCTTTCCAAGCGTTCTTCGATGTCCTCCTTGGGGTGGCCACTTCCAGTTGCGTACTTGTCTACTTCGTGTTCCTCTACCGGTACCTCAACTTTGGCTTCGTGACTCGGGATGCTGGGTTCTTGGACTTTGCTGCCAGTCGTTGAGGTCTGAACTTCAGGAACGAAATCTTGAGCAATTTTATCCCCAGCAGCAAGTTGTTCGTGTAGGTCGTGGATCATTTCGATGTCTGCATCAGTAGACTGTTGACTGTATTCGTCATGAATCTTTTCCATTTGCTCAGCTCCATCAGAGGACTTCTGAACATGTTGGTCATGAATCGCTTCCACTAGCTCAGCTGCATCAGTAGGCTTTTGAACAGGTGGAGCATGGACATCTTCAGTGCTGCCTTTGGGTGAACTTGCTTTTTCGACTTTTTCGGCCTTGACCGGCTCACCGATGGCCCTTTCGTCTAGTCTGTATTCATCCGTGGCCTCTTCAGAAGAGGCTGCCGTGAATATTATGTGGACCTTGGATGGGTCCAAGAACGTCTCTCCAGCGTCCTCCTTGGGCCTGTCGAAATGCTGTTTCTGCCAACTTTCCGTGGGGTGCACCGAGCCGAAGTCGAAGTCCGCTTCCTGTTGGAGGTCCTCTCGCACTTCCGGTGACTTGCTGACAGGGGTGACATTCTCCGAATCCCTGGCATCCTTCTGGATTTCTTCGAGACTTTCTTGAGACTTAAAATCCGAGTTGTCCTTCAAGACGTCAAAGTGATGATCTTCCTGGGCTGGCCTGCCTTCTACTTTGGTTTCGACATGTTCTGGCTCGCTGACCACCTGCTTGATGGCCGTCTGCGTGATGTCCTCCACGTACTTTTCAACTTTACTATCTTGCTCCTTGACGTGCATCTCTTTGACAGGAGCCTCTTCGACCGTTTCCGCTATTTCTTGAGCTTTTTCATCACCGGGCCATTCTTGTCTCTCCAGTTTGTGATCTTTATCGATCGTGCCCATGACGTCCGCAGTCGGTGGCGCGGTGTCAAGGGGCTCGTAAGGACTTTCTTTATTTACAATTGTGTCTTGTTCTTGGAAATCCAATTTCTCGAGTCGACTTTCTCGTAAACCAGTTTCGGCCATTTGCTTGGCAGGAAGCTCTTCGATTTCTTTGGCTAGTGGATGTCCGACATCCTCTTCTCGAACAGTCCCTTCCTCCACGCTCCCAATTTCCAGTTGTATGGACGCAGCTTCTGGAAGTTTGCCACTAATTTCAGATTTACTGGCTTCTTCAACTGCTGGCTCTCCAATTAGGGCCTGGTCGTCCTCGTTTATCAAATTTTCGGCTTCCACCAGAGCCTCTTGTCGTTCTGGCATAACGAATTCACTTTCCACATCTTCAGGCTGCGCTTCAAGGTCATAGTCCACTGCAGTTCCTTTCAGTTCGTTATCTATTTTTGAGATTTCTATGACATTATTCTTTGAGTCAACCTCTAAGCCGGCTTGCTCAGACGTGGCTAACGAACTTAAAATCTTATTGTCATGTTCTTCGTCCTCCAATTTCATCGCTTCGGTGACCTTTTCTTTCTCTGTCCTCTCTTCGACCAGAAACTCTTCATTGGCCAATTTGATGCTGTCTTTTTCAGCTTTCATCTCTTCGTCCAACGACTGCTTCTCGTCCACCGACGTTTTCTCCTCCTCGGCACTGTCTTGAGCCGCAAGATGGCCGTCGCCCTCCAAGACTTCATTGGTGGGCGATATTTCGTCGATGAGAGTAGGCGCTTCAGCCTTGTTGGTGTCAATGGACGAGGCCACCGATGTGGCCGATGAGGAACTAACTTTCTTGTTCTCCAGGTCGAAGGAAGGCGTTGGGCTGCCTGTCCCTGTTGCAGCCTTGGCGGAAAGTGCCGTTGAAGGTCGCTTCACAGAGCTCGAACTCGGTTTCTTAGCTGATGATTTCTTGACTATTTCCTTCTTGGCTGTTGCAGACGCCTTCATTGCAATGTTCTTTTCTTCAGCCGCCTTCTTGTTGGTGGCCTCCTTGACGCCCTTGGCCTTCGGTGCGCTCTTGCCGTTGTCCGATGGCCCGTGTCTGGTGGGGCCAGATTTTGCGGTGCCGTTCGTTGTCTTGGGCATTTCGATTAGTTTGCCACCAACCATCTGCACGACCTTCTTGGGTTCCGATTTCTTCTCTGCTGGGACAATCATCGGGGAGCTCTTCTTGGGCTCTTGCTTCTTGACGTCTGGCTTGGGGATCGGCTTGGTTTCGGCTTTCTTTTCTTCTATCTTTGGGGACGGCTTTACCTCGGCCACTTTCTTGTCTTCGACTTTCCCCACCGTCTTGAGCTCATGCTTCTTCTCGGCCTTGGTGTGCTGGGCCACCTTGGCGATGATCTCCGGCTTGTCCTCGCTCTTGTTGACCGCTGCGAGCTTCGCGGCGCTAAGACGAATTGGCTTGACATCCCCTACTTGAGACCTGGACTTGGTTTTGATGACCGTGGTGGACTGCAGAGACTTCTCCGAGCAGACTGGCGTCTTGAGGATCTCCAGGTGCCTCAGCTTGTCCAGCCCCTCAAAGATCTTGCTCTGGGGAGAACTTCCGGGAAAGAGGATGCGGGTGATGGAGTCCGTAGGGTCGGCCGGCTGCCAAACCAAGATGGCGCAGATGGACATCAGGTTGGGCAGCGGAAACAGAAGCTCCTTGTCGGCGATCTTCATCCCAATTCTGGACGCCCCGAACGCCGAAGACTGCGAATGCCACTGATGGAGGAACTCCTTTACCTCCTTGCTGTCCTTGGCCGGATTCAAAACGTACATGTCCAGGTTGCCGTGGCCTACCTTATGGTAGAGGTTGATGGGCTCCACGACCGGTTCCCGGTAGCAATTCTGCGGCTTCAGGCCCAAGTGCCTCAAGTTCTCCATCATCAGGTGACCTTCTTCGGCCAGGCTCACCAGCAAACTGTCCGTGTCCTTGTCTCCATCAGGGGAGTGCTTCCTGTCCATTATGTTGCAGAACACGTGTCCAATCTTGGGATACACCTGCCCCATGACCTTGCGCTTCAGGAAGGCGCTCACTCCGTTCAAGTTGGAGTTGCTGATCTGGGTCACCAGAAGGGCATCGACCCGATCGAGATGGCGGGCAAAGTCCCAGAAACAAGCCTTGCGATTGAAGCCCCCGTCGATCAACATGTTAAATCCATTGACGCCGAAAAGGGCAGAATCACCTTGACCACCAGGAAACACGTATAGCGTGGGGCGGCTGAAGCGGATGTTGCCAACGACGTCTGACGGCTCCAGGAGGTCCGCCAGGGGCTGGGCGATGATGTGGCGATGCAAGAAGCTGACGAAATTGGCGACGCCGTTCAGTTTGGACAGTCTGTCGTCTGGGTTGATGGCGACCTTGACCAGCTTGGCGAACGGTTCCTTGTTCAGCTGTGCGGTGGTCCAATCGCCTTCCGGGGCACAGTGGACGTGGATGGATATGCAGTTCTCGTAGGCTTTGAAGATCCGGTTGACCTCGGCGTCCTGGAAGGCCTCCAGAAAGTCGGCGAAGGAATAGGTGCTGTCCTGGAGGATCCAGGACCCGCTGCCCGAAAAGGCGTAGCCGGCATGGATGACGTGCTTGTGCTTGGTGTAGCTGGACAGCAGGTTCTTCATGCATTGCTGCAGGGTGTTCACTTGGGGATTGATGAGCACTTCGGTAACTAGGTTCTCGGAGACGAACTGAATCAGTTTCTCACCTGTGAGAAAAGAAAATGTGGTATGGAAATTATTGCCAGAGAAAAACGCTTCTTCAATCTGAAAGAAAAGATCAAATATTATAAACATTACACCGTGAAAGACCATGTGCACAATGGAAGACTTGCAATTCAATAGGATAAATGTGCCAAATGGATATTTGTGAGATAATCAACCAAACGTTGCAGCATAGGGTTAAGAGGTAAGCTTCACATAGTATGATTTGAATTGAAAATTAAGGACGGAACTGAGCCAAAACCAATGACAGCGATTCAGCTTATAGATTAAGCCATCCATGCAGCATCCAGCCTTTGTAACGTTTTGTTTATAGATTAACTTTGGCATAGTCCCTGCTCCAGATGGACACTGAAATATTAACTGTTCAACTCAACTTGTCTAGTATAAAAAAATGACATCTGTCCTTTTTATTTTTTATGATGAGACATGATGACAAAATAGGGTGAATTGAAAATCCCGAAAAAGCGATTACGACCATAACTATAATATTTGAAAGTCACCTAATCTAGCCTAATTTCTGATATTGCCCCTAACCAGCAGGCAATCACTGTAAACAAACGAGAAATTAGGGAGGAGCACACTTTCTCATACATGAAGTCAGGGCAAATGAGCAGGGGATATGCCAAAGTACATGTACACCCTATTACGTACCCCCGCCAACAATGTTTAATAACAAACGTTTGACATTTATTTCGTTCATACAGTCAAATTGTCTGTCACGTACTTCGTGCAGGCTTTAACTTGTGTGCGAATCACGCACCATAATGATTTTCACGCTTATTATGACAATTTAGTTTTCATATAAAAAGTGCACAGAAGAGTACCGTTTTTAGCTTCCTCTGGGAGTGGATCCTGATCAACTAAATATTGAAGTTCAGCTGATATACAGCATCCTGTGGCTTCCATGTCCCATGACAGAAAACCTAAAAGACAAAAAGAAAATCAATTTTAATTCCCGCTGAAATGGGTATATTACATACATGTGAACATCTGCGGCACACCCCTAATAAATTATGGATATTCATACATATCACAGTCTTTGATTTAAAAACATGTCGTTTATGGCCAATCATAACGGACCTTGACGCAATCTACCGCAGATTTTTAATGTCGGAATAAAAATTATTTCAGTAGCTTTCACAATTAATAAAATGCCTAAAAACTAAGCAATTTCAAATGCACTATGTAATGGCTGAACGAATGAAACAATTATTGCCAAATAAAAATACAATGTATCGACTACCGAACCGTGTATAATCTGTCGAAAAAAAATAGTCCCGCTTGAAATGACTTTCAGAAACTGCCTCAAAAAGTGTTTTCACATTTTGATTTTTTGTGTGGTCGCAGAAGCGAATTGCAACAGAAATACATGTAGTTTTTATTTCTTGCAACGTCATGAATTTTATAACACCCTGATAAAATTAGGCGCAAACGAATAAAAAAGAAGTGTACATTTTATTCCACATTTTCGCAAAGCATCTCAAGCGTGCTTTTTAGGGGACGTGAAAGTGAGATTTTCTTAACATCTGAAAATGTTTATGGTTCACCGTTTAATAAAGTGGCCCCACTGCGATTTCGGAAATTATGAGTCATTGAGGTTGTCAGAACAGAAATGCATTATTTCAAGAAAAACGTTTTTTCCCCATAGTGTGGGCACAAAGAATAACCAGAAAATTGTTGCAGACATACATGTACTAGCCATGATGGACAGCATGGTGTACATTTTATTCTGTTTTACACTAAATATGGTGATAATACTTACAGGATAGTTGGGAGGAAGTAATAACAATACGATAACTTGTTATTTATTAAATAAGTACTAAAAACATACCAATCACATACTGTATGTGGTAACATCTTTTTACTCACCCTGTATGTATTTAAACTTCTAATTGGGCAATTGAGAAAGAAAAGAATGATTCCAGACGAATGAAAGTTGCAAAAAAGGTAACAGGATGTCGATGACTTGCAATGTTATTTTCGTTAGCTGTTACACACTCTTCGATATATTTCATGTCTTAATTCCAAGTAGTGATGTCTCATAGTTTCTTCGAAAGCAAATGGTGGTTCAAAATGGCGTTAAATGGGGGAAAATACAAACTTGAAAACAAGTCTATGGACTTTTTTCACATGTCTGCGCACATGCCTGAGCGTTGATCATTATTAGGAAGGTCTCGTTAATCATTGGGGGTCCAATAAATCAACGCCACGAGAAAAAACAAACATTGAATGATCGCAAATTAAGCGCAGTGCGCCTCTCGTTTTTCATTAATCGATACGTGGACCCTAACATAAACACCGGCCGACAAAATATATTAACTTTAGAATGGCATGGTCACGTGCGTCGCTCTGAAATACACGCACTTGTATCTGCATATTTGTTTAACGCAATCGATTAATTGACGTTAATTACCATGGGACATGGTGCGTCAACGCAAAGGAAAAAAACAATGTGTTGGATTGGCTGAATTTTAGCCACGAGTCAACGATAATATTAAGATTTCAGTTATTAACGATAAATATATCACTAGTGACAATTAGATCATGAACGTTTTCCATGACCCCGACTATACACCGTGAATCGAAAATAACGAATAGCTGAACCACAAACTTAATAACAGATATAATTAGGTCACACATGTATGTCATATAAATGTACGACCATGTTTGAGCTAATACTGTACATGTACATGGTCTTATATTGTAAAGCCATATATGCATACATGAAATAAGCAAGAAGTAAATAATGCCATATGCATGTACATGTACATATGACACCGTCCATACGATATTGACCTATTCAAACTGGTTGACCTCACTAAAGCAATTATCAACTAAAAGTTACTTAGTTCCTCACCATTAAAAATATCATTCATTTCATTGCCAACATATTCATTATTTAATTATATCAATAAATATTAAATCACCATAATTCATTTGTGATAATGATGATACCTTTTATTTTATTCTTTATTCATGTGTATTGCTGCTGGGATGTTTTCTTGATATGCTAATATCTTGAAAGCATAACTAATATCAATTACAATGAAAATTATTCTATAGTTGGCCATTATAGGGGGAGTGTAAATAGTTATAAATGACCACAATACGCCTCTTGGCGTAGGTGCATTGGCGACCAAATCCTGGTCGAACATATTTCAAAACAACCAGAAAAACTACACTTATATTTACATTGATTTTCAATTTAACTAGTATCACAGAAGTACATACATTATATTTCTTAAAATTATTCCAACAAATGGAGCTACGTTCATGAAACAGATAGGAGGACTATAGTCGTTTTTCAGTCAAATCCTCGGAAATCGAGCAAGTCAAGATAAAATAAATGTTTGAACACCACTCAAAACCATTCATTCCATCTTCATTTTTCATCGATACAGCCTCGAAGGAACAACTCTTTCGTTTACTGTTGTGATTCCATAGTGGATTTCTAAGTACCGAATAGGTTCAAGTTTCACATCCATCTCTAGACCACTGCAGTACGAGAGTAAATACATGTACACAGTAAAGAGTGTAGTTCTGGCTTTTCTCAGACTAATCCACAAAAAACGTCGTTGGTCAAGTCAATAATTACCACGCATGGCCAGAACTGTAAATAACATTACAATGAAATCAGCTTTCACCCATGCCTACATATCCATTAAAGCCACTTAAACTATGTTGCAAAGTATGAGTCGTGTGGCTGGAGATACAACAGCTCACTTAACGAACTACATTTTAAAATTCAGCAAGCTTATGCCGACCCAAATACATGTAAGATGACTCAATGCAATCTGTTATTAATTAGCAGTCTATTAATAGAGGTCTTTATCTCAATGTCCATCTGAATAAGAGGCTGGGAGGAACATCAGAAGTGTTTACACGCGGTTCATTTGACACTAGCACTCATCATTTTATAGTCCATTTCAAAACATCTATTAAGAATCGAGTGACACGACCCAGGGTCGAAAAAGATATTCCCGGAAATCCTGGTTGGTTGTCCTGTTCCTCGTCTTGGCTGGACAACTTCATTTGACGCAATTTGTATATCTGGAACGTGATGAATCACTCACGTTTGCATAATAACTCGAACACGTGACCCTCGAAGGTCTGCCCACATTTGGTATCGTCCACAATATTTTTATTTTAGGAAAACGAAGTTTTTATTTCGTACTCCCTATATTTACATCGAGCATTTTTCTTGCGAACCAATAAACAGCGCCATATGCCAGAAATGCGTCATGCGTGTAACGTATCACCGAGTTTTCAATCTAAATTTAGTTTTGAATCCGTAGAAAAATCGATCATGTACGCCACAATTTAATACCAACCGTTCCTACATTAGGCCCAATTTCCATAATGAGCGCACGAAGCCACCAGTGTTTTTACCATCCCTGCATGCAAAAACCCTGATTAATTCTTCTGAGCATATACTCGCAGGCTTAAATGCATGAAAAAAGCAATCATAACAGGCATAATTCGTCAGTTTGTTTTACAACATACACTGTAAGAGCGTTATCGGGCTCTGCAGGATATTAATCTCTTTCAGATTTGATTCTGTTTAAGGACGAAATTACGATTCATCTTGATGAAATTACGAAACTAGATGTGTTTTCAGCGCGCCAGGATAACGAAGTTATCTACGCAAGGTTAATTTTCATCGATTTTCGCATAGAAATTAAGCGCGTCTTTCCACAGCGATAATTAATGATTAAGAGAAGCGGTCTATCATTGACAATTTTGCAATTTTGTTTGGTGGATTTAAAAAAAAAGTGTGCACCGATTAACACAATTTCGTAGACTGACGAGGTTTATCTAGCAATAATTCAGTTGGCCACACTTAAACGAGATAACGAGTTGAAGCAATTCTGCGTACACAAACCACGATAAGCCCTAACGAGTTTAACACGAATAAATGTGGCTTGAAATGAGATATCGAGCTGGAAAGATATGTTGTGATGAGCGATTGCCAACTTACAGGGTCAAAATTAACGCCAATTATTTTTTAATGGCATTTGACGGTGGAGTTCTGCCTACATGTACATGTATATATTTCCAAATTATTATTCATTATAACTGACAGTTGATTTTAAATTACTTTTTAACGAGGGTAGGGCTTTATGATCACCATGGATATTTGTTATAAGTGAGTAATTTAAAATGAGTAATGCCTCTCAACGACAAGAATAACAAAAATCGGTTAAAAATTCCTTAAACAAAAGTAATGAAAATACTCGTGCTGAATATTGTACAAAAGCTTCATACAACGAAACTGAAAATCAACATATTCTAACTCCAATTACATTTGATCGAGATTACGACATTTAATAGCATGAAGGGTTTCTTGAAATGGATATTTTTCATATGCCACTTTGCATAGCGTAGTTTTTGCTATTATAGCTAGGCTCATTCAACCGTTCTGGCGATACCTTATCAGAAAATACAGTAATTGACATCAAGATAGAAGGAAATCAAATGGTAAAAATAGAAAAAAATATATATCAAAAATGCATGGTATAATGAGTTCCGAATAAAAATCTATCGTCTTTTCCCACACATAAGCTAAATCCCTCTCAAAAGCTTGTTATTGCGCTTCAATGAACTATTTTCGATAAAAATGATGGCGTTTGTTGCAATAGGACGTCATAACAATTCGAGTATGGGTTATTTGCAGATATCGATCACAAATCCAAATCCGCCATTTATCTGATTTTAAAGTGAAGCTTTAGAGCACGAGTATATCAGCGAGGAGATCGTTCACTGCACCACTAAATAACCAGAGCTTGTGATTCGAGGAGAAATCGCACCAATTCCGAGCACGAAGTCGAACTTTATTTTTTAAGCATCTTTCACTTACATTTACTGTAAAAATGCAACACAAGTTAAAAGCAAACTTGTCATACGATATCCATATTAAACAGAACAATCACTCATCACATCATATCTTTCCTGCTCGATGTTCAAAGTATACAGTATGCATGCGTTACACAATACCCTTGATTATACTGAAAAGGTATACATTACATTACAATCTCCAGGTTCAGCTAATTGGATGAAGATCTGAGAGACATTTTTTGAGTAACAGCTTGCTGGAATTCACCACAAATACAAATCACGATTTTTATTTTCCTGATTTACAAGTCATCTTGACTTTAAATTTCCATTAACTTATAGCATGAAATTTGACTGGTCTCACTGCAGGAGCAGAGTTTCGGAAATTCTGGTTTCGCACACACAAGTACACAGTATACTACATATGAACGATTCCCCCCCTCTATTTTTGCAGATAGGAATGCAATTAGGTGTAATCCGTACATGGATAAAAAGCATGTTAGTATGCAAGACCAATAAAATCCGAACCGGTATCTCAATTACAGGAGACGGATAGGGCATTGGATGAACGTCTTAATTTGTAACACCTTAGTTCAACCAAATAACCGAAACGCCTATACCACAAGAACACGGTAATTGAGAAAGGGATAAAATAGGTTAATGGTCTTAACTGAAAAATATACAAGTACTTAGAATAAACCATTACACCGTGCACGCAGTCTTGTAATATCCCCTCGTTATTTCGGTGCACCACAATAATGAAATGCAAGACCTGGGATTACGCTAATTACGGTCACGGTGAATTGAACCTAATTACCTCACCTCATTCGCTACACCAGGAAGAGATGCAACTCTAGTTTATCTCACATAGCTTAATTGGTTTGGGTTCAGAATGTTACATTTTGAATCAGACCAACTTTGGTTGTTCTATACATTTTGCTCTGCTCTGCCTTAGACACTAAGCGAGTTGGGCTTCTCCTGACAGCTAGTGGACTGACAGCGATTGCCTGGCGATTGGGCCGCTTAGTAACGTATTCCGTGATTACATGTAGCTTAATTTAGCTTAGTTTAAACATAATATAGCACAAAAAAAGTTGAAATATAAATGTTGTGCAAATTTGGAACAGAGCATTGTGTGTTCCTGTCATTCTTGTCAAGAACCCTTAATTATCCAAAATATATAGAATGCATGCGTGGAACGAAGAGAATCTACGTTAACGTACATTATCTTTTTTTAAAACAAACCAGCCATCTTAAAGAGAATATACTGGAGAATTTAAATGGACCAATAGAATTCAAAAGAATGTTTGCAATCAATCTGGCCAGGCCATATCCGTCATACATGCCAGTCTCGTGCACGGGGAATGTGGTTGGAAAGCCAAATCTATAAGCTGAATCTCTCTGATTTTCCATTCGAGACGACTATAACGCATACTGAAAGTTTTTGCAGTTCCTGCATAGTAATGACGTTTTATGGCGGGTGGAACAGCTTTATTGCACCATTACCCATTGCAACATGATATTGCATCTTCTTCATCAATATCGAAATTTGACTGCAGTCAGTATCCTTTGCCTTCAATAAAAATGCAGCCTTATTGCAAATTGGCCTTTATTTAGTTCATTTCCCTCCATCCAGCATGGCGATCCGTTGCCAAAATGGCTGCTAGACGATGTCGTTTCGTTCCAACGCCATTACAATTACTTTCATCCAAACTAAACAGACAGTTTTTCTATGACTTTGACTAGGAGTTATTTCATCATCCCTTTAAAAAAATACTTCAAGCAGTGTTGCTTTAACAATAGTACAGTACAGTACAGTATAAACACTGCATATCTTTTTTAATAAAATATTATCAAACAAATGAATGTAATTATAAATAGCACATGAACTAACCCGAATCATTGACTAGATACAATGCTTCCACTGGGGCATGCAAATATTAATTATTAAGGTGGATTATATTTCGCACATCACGCTAGAGCATTATGTGCGTCATGAACAGCACATCCTATGCTCAGCCATGTACTTCTAAGAATAACATATCATAATAATGGCCAGGTTATTCTACGCATGCAAATTTCAATTTAAGCATCGCTCCTGCATAATCGTTTTCGGCGAGTGTCGATTCTGGGTGGAAATTACCGAGTCTTAAATAATGTATAGATTGGAGTCCTCGCAATAAAGTCAGTGCACACAATGAAAAGAAAAGCATGGCAGTCGACGGAATTTAATTACAAAAACTGCTGCTGAGAATTAATTCCGTCGAGCAAATGGGCTTTCGACCAACGAATTTAGCGAAAGAAATCTTCATTGCGTAGAGCATCAAAATAAGGATTTCTGCACCAATTTGCTTCTGAGCAACTAACGTTCTTCCAGAAGGGCATCATTAGACACTTTGCGCAGCACAAACGAAAGTTTACTTTCATATTTGTGCGTTTTATAAAAGTTTGTTGTGCAATTTCCTAACGATAGTAAATCCCTACTAAATACTTAGCGATGCAACGGTTGGTTAAACATTCGTTTTGTTAAACTAGGCCAAACAAAACCGAAAGTTTAAGTCAACTTTTGTGCTTTTAATCCTCTTATATTAAAGTGCCAACGTAACACTTTTCGGATTTCCAGGAACGGAAAATCCAAGAACTGCACCGACCT